>OY755245.1:38320408-38602908 GCA_963576725.1 Azorinus chamasolen
AACTCAAAAGGGCCTCGTTGGTCAAGTAGTTGGAGTGCCTAATTGACAATTAGCACTGGACTTGATCCATGTCTTAGTCTGATCTGTCAAGTAAGGATGTATTGTACCTTGTAAGTAAACTGAAATACTACTAACGTCATGTAAAACCAAATAAATGTTTACTACCACTAACTTAAGTGCCATTAAAGCAACGGTTTATTAATTTAGCTGTTAAAATACTACATGTACTTGGTAAAGAGTAACAGCTAAATCCGATGTGTTTGGTTTGTGATGAAATAAATGATTGTAATCAATACCTAAAAAATCATTTAAAATCTGGAACAGGTGGGCCTAACGGTAAAGATAGTAAAGATGTTACCAGTTAGGTGCTGTGGTGATTTGGCCGAGGAGCGTTTCAGCAAATTCTGCTCTCCGTCTGTCATTCTCGTTAGTACACTTTTGTTCGGAAAACAATAGAATCGATTGCATTAAAAAAAACCGGTTAAAACAATTACGGTACCATATGCATATGGGGCATGCAAACAAATGGTACAATGCCAGTCCGCGAGAAATGCACACTTTTTTTTAGGCCTTTGGCCGATTTGGCCGAAGGCGCATCAGCTGTTTTGCTCTTCGTCTGTCAATTTATGTCCTGCTCGTTTGTAACTGTTGAAAAAGCAGCCTTTTTTGCATTGTATATATTCCCTACGTTATTGGTTATTAGTATTTCTGCGCAAGCAGCCTGTTTCTCCATATGCGTTCATAATCTTCTTTTTAGTTTTTATTCTTTTTCAATTATATGTTAATATTTTGTTATTAATTATTACATGTTATTATTAATATTTATTGTTGTTTTGTACGGACAGTATTTTTATAAAAAAAATAGTGGTCACTGGTTAGAATCGAACTCAAGACCCCGCACACGCAAGCCCAGATACATATCCACTGCCCCAAGACAGCTATGTTGAAAACATTGCAGCTTGCTAAGGCTTTTAAAAAATAAAGAATCGCTGTAGTCGCTTCGTTTCGTTTACATTAGAGTCGGTCATCTTTTGTTCCAAAATAAGTTGGTCTATCCGTATAAACAGTCACACACCGTCTAGTGTTTTGTCAACAAATAATAAAGGAGAAACAAACAAACAAACAAATAAATAATACGTTCGTGTCCGTATCAGATTATTCGCCAATCGTCAATCAACACAACTTCAATGTGTAAGCTGCCCGCATATAACATTACCCAATATATACGCTGTGCCGTATTTACGGCAAATACGACACAAAATCGAGCTCGTTCTTTTAGTAGTATATATTATTTGAAGAAATTTTGAATACACGATATCTGGGTCAGAAAACTTTTCAAATGGAATATTCCAAAATTCAAACAGGTTAAGCTTATGGTGAATTTTAAGGATCTTTCTAAAAAGGTATAACATGACAAACAGTGCAGACCTCAATGAAAGTGCTTCTCTAGGAGTCCTCTCATCTGGGTCAACATTGTTTGCAAAGGACATTAGTGACTTGTGTCCTGCACAGTAAGGGTTAATTTGTCTATTTCAATGTTTGGCCCATAGGCCGATAAACGAAATATTGCATATAATAGCGTCATGTCTCGGACAAACATACATCTTTTATTTTCGTAAACTACGACATATGCATTAATTCAGACCAGGCCAGAAAATTGACCTTATAGGAAGTTCATCAAGAAATATTCAGTTAATCACCGAACAATCCATATTTGGGTGATGTGTTACATTCTTTGAAATTTATACTATGTATGACCAATATTTACACATTATTTCCATGTACATACACATTTTAATGTACGTATTCGTTTACTACTGTGTACATCTAAATGTATGAAAATAATTTATTTTGCTTTTGTGGTTGGGGAAATTACCACACCTTCTACAGTAAAACCTATATTAGATCTAAAGGACTATCACATCAGAAATATGGTGGTCACTATCGAAATGTGGCCACTAAGTGCAGGGTAAAAGTAATGCAAAAACTCATATGGGAGTTTTCTGTAGTACATTTAACCTCCATCCAGCCTCAATTTGTCTGTAAGGCCACCCATATAATATTTTATAAGGTGGCTTATGATAGGGTTGAACGTATTATAAATTTATAAAACCATAAATTTATAAAACCATAAATGGCGTCAAAGCCACCTGATGCTCGCCTGTTTAAAACTTAAGTCTAGAACGTGTCATATTGAACACCAAAATATCATTCAATTTTCAATTTAAGTGAGTGAGTTGGGGTTTACGTCCGACCAACATTATTTCAATTATTTGCAGACTGTACCCACATGAGACAAGTTATAGTGCTGTCTCACTGGAATGCCCCTACCGCGGGTACATGCCAAGGGCATCCCACCCAGTCACATTATCCAGACACCGGGCCGACCAGTCCTAGAACTACCCCTTTAATGTCAAGCGTAGACAAGGGAGCTACTAGTACCAACTTTTAACGACTTTTGGTCTGTCCCGGCCGGGGATCGAACCCACGACCTTCCGTACCGCAGTCGGACGCTCTACCAATGAGCCACGTGGCCGGTAATTTTCAATTTAAACTTAACTGCATCAATAGTAGAAGCAACATGCAACCAAATACCAATTTTCATTAATTTAAATAGATTATTAAATAAGAAAGATACATGCCAAATATGGAAGCCCTAGGGCTATTGGTTCCAATGTAATAGGCAGTTAAAAGTAGGTCAACGGTGAAGGTCAGAAGGGCAAAATTGTTGGCATGGTCATACCAAATATAGAAGTCCTATGCCCATCGCATCCAATATTATAGGCTTTTAAAGATTTTTGCAAAAGAAGGTCAAAGGCCAGTCAATGTAACATGGTGAAAAACATTGGTATGTAGGTCAATGTCAAGGTCATATGGTAAGAAAATGGTATGTATGAAAACGTCTTCAGACAGAAAAGATACAAACCAAGTAGAGAAGTATATGCATCTAAAAACTTTTGCAAACGTAGGTCAAAGGTCAATGTCAAGGTCAGAAAAGCAAACTTGTTGGCATGGTGATACAAAGTATGGAATCCCTAGGCCTATTTGTTGCAATGCTATAGGAATTTAAAGACTTTTCAAACGTAAGTCAAAGGTCAAGGTCACATGGTAAAAATAATTGTATGGTTGGAAAAGTCTTAAGACAAGTAAGTTGCATATCAAGTATGGAAGCCATTGGCCTACTGGTTAAAGTTTTATAGGCATTTAAAGAAATTCCCAAATGTCGGTCAAAGGTCAAAGCAATATCGCAAAAGCAATGATATTGTTGGAAATGTATTAACACAAGACAGTTGTATACCAAGTATGGAAGCCTTTGACTCATTGGTTCAAATGTTCAAAAGAGGCATTTAAAGATTTTTGCAAAAGTTGGTCAAGGTCATGGTCAGAAGGGCAAACAATGTTGGCATGATCACACCAAGTATGAAAGCCCTAGGCATATTGGTTCCAATAATAAAAGCATTTAAAGATTTTTCAAAAGTAGGTCAAAAGTCAAGGTCAGAAAGGCAAACGATGATATTGTTTGATATTGTTTGAAAAGTCTTAACACAATAAAGTTGCATACCAAGTAGGTCACAGGTGTATTAGTTCAAATAGTATAGGCATTTAAAGATGTTTGTGTCGAAAAAATAGAAAAATGTATTGCTACGGAAATCAACGGAACGGCGTTCGCCATTGACCAGAATCTGTCGAATCATACCGGAAATAATCATTCGTGCATTGTGCATGTGGATAGCAACCTAACTGATATTCAAAGCATTGTTCAGAAATAGAATCGGAGTCATTCAGACCTTGACCGAAGATGTCCGCTGATTTCCGTAGAAATCCCCGTTCTAAAAAGGAGGCTTCTTTTCAATAATTTAGCAGTATTCTGATAGCGATAATATTTAGCTGAACAAATATATCCTGTCGGAAAATGGGCTGTAAGCATTATTTTCATTGTATGTATACGTGTACAGCTTCTTGTGTTAATTAATTAATACGAAAAATGTGCATAATGCATCTTTAAGCTTTATACCAACCCGTTCCAAATACTTTAACCTGGTGATTTTGTAAAAACAAAATGTCAAAAATTGAATAAAAATAAAAACATTTGAATGTTTAACTTCATAACAGTAATATTTGACCCTAAATGAACTTCCATACAAAAATTCAGGATCCTAGCACAATTATTAAGTTTTAAAATAACCCGTCAAAAAACTTTAACCTAATGATTTGTGGCCAAAAGTACTAATGGAAAAGTAGTAAAGTCAAGCAGGCAAAGCCACATGCAAGACGCAACCACCACCAAAACACCGATAGACAGCATGACACACACACACACACACAACCACACACCCAAACGCACACACACACACACACGAAATGAACACAGAAAACACCAAAAGACACACAAGAACCAGGGACAAACGTTCCACAACATGAACAAACCACAAGCACAAAGACGCAAGGCAAACAAAAGGAAGGGTGACAAAGAGAGTACCGCCTTGGCACGGTCAGCAGCAAAAACACCACTGGGGGTTTAAACCGGTTTACGGACGTCCTAACCTCACACTTCTCTCAAAGTCACCCTAGCTTTACAAATATTGTAAATAAAGGTATCCCCGCTGGACTTACCCACAACATAGACGACGGTGAACAGTCTAAAACATGTCAAAAATTGATTAAATTGAAATATATGTTTAATGTTTAACTTCAAAACAGCAACATTTGACTTCAAATGAACTTCTATACAAAATTTCAGCGTCTTAGTACAAATATTAAGCTTTAAAACAACCCGTCCAAAAAAATTAAACCTTTGCCACGCTCACGCCAACGCTCACGCTCACGCTCACGCCGGGGGTATAACATAAGCTCTACTGTTCTACGAACAGGCGAACTAAAAATGAAATAAAACATATCTATGTGTTCATCATACTTAATTTGCATTAATATCAAATGCAATCCATCAAAATGATTCCACATGACGGAATATGTGGAGAATAACATTCTGTGTATTCTGACACATGGACGTAGATGCAACAAATTCCGCGACAGACCCAAGCACAGGTTAACGAAAATCAATTTTCTTAACCCTTTCCACGATAAATAAAGCATTTGCTCCTATAGGAGCAAATGCTCTATTTATCACAATGGTTTCAAACTACAAAATTCTAAAATTTTACTTTTCTCTAGTAAATGCTCTTTTTGGGTAGATTCACTAAAAGAGATTGGGTCTGAAATAGCCTATGGAGGAAAGGGTTAAATAGATGGTGTCTACTTGCAATGCAATTTTAATGCATTAACACTACACAATTCATTTGTTTATATGCTGAAAAACCAATTAAATAAATGTCGAATAAGGCAAAACTTTCATGTGTTTGATATCGAAGTCCCGATGCTAATTTATTAGTCTTGTAATTGTATCTATCCGATTTATTTTGCATCATATGAGCATTTTTCGAAATTGACAGTCTTCATAACAAGTACAAGGTTTATGATGTTATTTAAAAGTTACTTTCACATATATCTTAAAAACATTCCTTTACCTTCAAAGATACCCTTCTCACTAACAATTATAGTTTGATGAACAATTATAGTTTGCCTTATTCCATATTCCTGGTTTAGGCATATCGTTTTCCCCTCTGTGTCTCCATTCATCAGCTTAACCGTTATGTAAAAACTGTCACTACTCAAATTCAACGGCAATCTTTCATTTGATGGAATAAGTGTAATTCTGTCGTCTGTATTCTTTTCGTTCGATGCAATGACTTTAATTGTATCTGTACCGTTGTTCACTACAGTAACTTTTATACACGGTTTTTTTGGTGTTTCTGTCGAATTAGATTCTATGGAAGGATTCAATACATCCAGAAGTGTTTTGCTGAAATATATAAACGAAACGAGGACGATGTCATTCGATGTAAACTACGATTAATGCAAAAACCAAAATAAATAAATAAACTAAAAATAAAAAAACAAAACAAAACAAACAACACAAACAAATGTAGAATGCACTTACATGTTTAAATAAAAAACCGATTTCAATAAAGTAAGCGTTCATGTAAGAATCATGTATTTCAACGACAATGGCAAAGGCATCTGGCCTATGTTACATAACAATCACACGCATATTAATACACGAATATTCGTTTAATTCGACTAATGATCAGTTAACCGCCGACCTTTTAAGAAACAGAAAACTGCAGAAATTAACATATTCGGCGATGCTACGGTTGACTCCAAATCGATTTTGGAACTACGCTTACAATATTACAAACAAGTCAGTCGAACGTTAAAGACACGAAAGATAACGTCTTCTGTGTTTACCTACATGTACATCGAAAGGACTACGTGTACGAGTTTTTTTTATAAATGTCTGATGTCCGCATCAATCACTTTTTTCCAATTCATTGTAAACAAAGAACTATTTTCTTACTAGGCTCGCTAGCACTAAGTTATTTTGAAATCATAAAGATTCAGATTCTGAAGTCATTTTTTTGCGCACAAGTTTCGAAAATATGAGTAGAGCATCTTTAGTAAAACTATACTAACCCACACTCCCAACGCATTATGAAAAAGTTGAATATTTTTTTAATAAGAATAAAACAAAATCCGCCGAACTTGTTTTGTTCATCATAGCTAAGGTCGAAATTGAATAACAATTGGATTGAGAATATCTCGTAATGTCTGACTGCGCCAGGGCTATTCGTTGCCGGAAATCAATCCTGCTCCGAACGTTCAAATGATGTAACTTTTTGGGATAAAACTGTACATAGCGAATTCTCAGTTGTTTGTCCTAATTAATTGCAATTAAAAGTGCAAACCGTCTTACATTAATATGCCAATATTGAGCGTTGAGAATCATGGTTGGGCTAAGGACTACTTCAGTCTCGTGTATCATAGAGACTAATTTAATGTGCGCAATCTTCAACCACAAGACTGGCGGGAAAGTATCAATAGACAGGTACGTACAACTTTGAATCAAGCTGACATAATGTTTATGCTTGAAATTGAACATGCGCTTGTTCGGATTATGCGAACGTGCTCGTTGCGTTAACATTATTTTTTATTTGCAGGTTCCGTTACTGACTTGCCACGTAGACACAGAGGCCGCGTATCAACTCTTGCACAGGGCAGCGCCCTTCACCAACACCATTTGAGTGGGGAGTGAGTTGGGTTTAATTTCCGACCAACAGTATTTCAGTTATTTGCAGACGGCACCCGCATGAGACAAACGCCATTTGAGAGACAGGCCACTTCCTGCAACATAAACTGCACTTACTACCATCGGACGCATAGACGTCATATAAGTGCCCGACCCGTAATAAGAAAGTTACGGGGACGTGGTATTAGATCTCGACGGGCCAACTTAATGTTATCACCCCTCGCCATCGTTTAGCACGTAATCAGTGGTGTCAGGCGCACATTCAATGGGTGGCAAGGCAATGGAATTAGATGATTTTTTCAGATGAGTCACGGTTTAATGCAAATGGTAGGATACGTGTATATCGACGTCAAGGAGAACGATTTACCGATGCAAGTGTCAAATGAATCGTTTCCAGTGTGTTTGGACTAGTCGTGAGAGGAAACCACAATGCATAGCGTTACGTGAACAAGGTGTTGAATCTCGTTGTGATTAAATACATTAGAAGACACCCTGATCATGTTATTTTAACGCTCGACACCTTACAGCATAATTCAAAACTGATTTTCTTTTAAATAATAATGTCATGAATTGGCAAGCTTTTCTCCCCAGACTTATGGCCGATAGAAAATATCTGGAATGAAATTAGCAGGCGTCTGTGTCAACGTGTATCGCAGATATTACTTGAGCTTGAAAATGCCATCATCCAGGAGTGCAACAACGCGTACCAAATTACTACCAATGCAGCGTATTCGTCACTAACCCTTCTCTTGCTGAATTTTAAAATGCATTTCTCCTTCTTTACCCATGCCCTGTTGTATAATTACATATAAATGTATCTTCACTGTGTACACATACGAGTATTTCGCTGTGCAATCACTGCTGTGGAGTGTTTTGGTTGCACAATCAGTTTGTAAATAGTGCAGACCCTGATGAGACAGCTCCTGCAGGAGCTGTCTCATCTGGGTCTTCACTATTTACAGGTAGGTATATTGACGTGAATAGCAAGCGAAGGGTTAATTCGGTTCCATGAGGCGTAGGTGTACTGCTGTAATCAACGCTCATGTCGGACATACTCGCTACTGAGTGTATATGACTGATCGTTACGTGACGTGATTATTCTCACTTTTTGTTTTTAAACAGTTTTACAAAACATGTTTATTGCCTTTGTATGCCTTTGTATGAACTTTTATTTGATTTGGTGAAGTACAGATTGAACTAGTCAAAATCATGTACAGTGATGCGCTGGGAGTGTGTGTTAAACTATTTTGATGACCGCCATGGATCTATATTTATCTTACCAACGTCTTCTCTAACTAATTATTCCCCCATTATTTGCGTTAAACCCGTTCATGTCTTATTTTCGAACCTATCCAATTTTCACAGAGGGGTCACAGAAAATGAAACATTCGTTCGTATAAGTCATTGACATCGATGTGTTGAGCAAACAGCACAGAACCTGACCAGAGGGCTCCTGAAGCTTCGTTTCACTGAATGCCAATAACCCTTTACAGGGACCCTACAACTAATGGCTTATTGATAGATTAACAACGTGCTTATGCCAACATAAATCTTAACCCATTTGCTCCCAGTGGATTCTTCCATGTTTATATATTGGATTAGTCCATTTTTTATCTAAGGGGTGCCTGACCTAAATTTTCAATTTCGTTTTGTTTTATATTGAAATTCTTATTAGCAAACAATATAGAGTCTACATTGTTTGCCTATGCCCCATATATTGGATCGTGGGAGCAATAGAGGACCTTACATTAGTGTTCTTGATTATTGGATTTATTAAATGAGTCTTTTTGAAACGATAAAAAACGAGCTTTAGCGAGGGTTTTTTATCGTTTTAAAAAGACGAATTTAATAAATCCAATAATCATGAACACGAATGCAAGATTCCATTTATAACATAACAAACACAGGCATTTTTTTGCAGCCAATAGTTCAGCAGTAACGTGGATTGTTATAATTTCTCCTTACATATAGAAATGAAGTAACTGGGACAATTTCAAAGTAGGTCCAAAATTTCCAACTGATTTTTGACTTACTGTCATATCAACAAGGATCTAATTTAGACCTCTCTGATATTCAATTTAACTGTGATAGTTTATAATAACAAAAACCTACAGAAACACGTCAACATTAATTTTGAGTTACAGTTTCGACATACAAACACGTCACATTATGACGTCACTGTACACAACGTGTCTGTGTAAAGTGCGCAATTTGCTCATAGTTAAAAATGAAGACCCACATACAGTTCGCCTACACGTCTGACACTCACTGTCAATGAGATTCAAAATGCGCCTTCGTTTTGATATATTAAGCACTACACTGAGAAAAAAATCTCGATTCAAATTCAGTGAAAAAGTTTATTCAGTATGAACTGCTGCATAAAATGTGTTGGAATTTTCGCGATCAGCTGATTTGGAGTACATATTTGAAATACAATGTATATATGTTTGTGCTGTGCTGGATTCAGATGACTATAGTTGTTGATTGACGAGATATTTTTATGAGTAGATTCTAGAAATCTACATAAACAAAAGGACATGCGGTGAAGAAAATATAAAGTGTGGAGGTAATTTTTATGTAGAATGGATGGTTTGGGTCAGAGTAGCTGGTAGGTCTTTTTTTGGCATACATTTTGTAGATATTTAATGACAGCGATTATAATTTGTATTTTTTTTATTGGAATTAAGGCGCAAGTACCGACAGTCCTTTGTCATATATCGTGACTCAATAGTTGACAAGTAGGTCACCGTCCGCCAGTTTGTTTGTTTTGAAAGCGCGTGTGAATACAGTTAAGTCGTTCGAATGTTATTCAATAGTGAATACATGCCCGTGAATATCATCATACTCGGCACAAAAAGAAGTGCAATGTCCTATATATTTGCAATTATTTTCCTAACTGTAGATAGAATACTGGAAATGCATATATTTTCTGAAATCTCTATTCAGTACCGTTACAACCATACTAAATTTGCCACAATTAACAACTTTATAATTGCACAAATTGATGTTTAATCTGCTTGATAGGTCCATAAAAAGTTGCAAAATTGCACAAGTTTGCCATGCGTGCAAACAACGTTCTTGTGTGCGATTGGTTATCAATAACTAATATCTTTAATTTCTCATTTTCATTTTAACCGTTTTCATGCATAATTAAATGCTGAATTAAACAGAATATTAAAATAAATAGAAATCATCGGTTCAAGCGATTGTCCGACACCGACCTAGCCAGTACAATAGGCCATTTACAGGCTGGATGAAGTGCTCATAATGTTGCTCTGTTGTTTGGTGTGCACGTTACAACGGTATTTCGACTGAAACAACGTTACGGTGACACATACAGCGGGAAGGACAGGGTAACGTCTGGTCGACCAAAGGTCACTACCGCACAGGAAGGCCGGTACATTAAAGTCAAGCCTGCACGAAAGCGTTTCTTGAACAGTAGGGATATGCGCCATAGACTGATGCATAGAAGAGACCCAGGTGGCCGACCGGTGTCATACCAAACTATCATGAATAGTAATGAAATTTGACGCTAAATGAAATTTATTTATAACTACATGCTTACTTGATAAGAAATCATGTTTTTCAACCAATATTAATTTTATTTGACCCATTATTAAACCGTTGGACATTGCAATTCGTTGTGGTTAACTCAAATTCGCTGCCATTTTTGCAACTTTTACATGTATACCCCTATACACTATAACACACTGTATAACTGCTATTAAGGATGCTACTGCATTGATGCCAATGTAATGCTCTGGGATTGTTCTGTCTTATGATATCAACATTATCATAATCGGACCAGAACTTCTTCCGCTATCGTAAAAAATATAGGTTATTGCACTTCTTTTTTGCCGAGTATATATATGATATTGTTTCGTCACGATGAAGCCACGAGATATGTTATAAAATGGGTTAACACATGGCGCGAAATATTAACAATTTACTCCTTGAATATTCATGTAACAAATAATGACATCATTAATATTCATTAAATTATTTTTCATAATGGCATATGAATGCATGAATTTTTAGCCAGTATCATATCTATATTAGTTAATATGGAAACAGAGAGTCGTCTGATTTAGGACTACTCTGTTTGTTTATGCCGTATGCATAAGACACTCGAACAAAAAAGATAACCTTACAGCGGCGTTGGACTTAACAGGATATATGCTAGTGTTCCAAGTACTGATGGCATGTTTCTGACGGTTGAATTAGCTACAAAAAAGAGAGAAACATTGTTTGTTTTTTCTTTAGCAAGAATGATGCCAATATAAATATGCAATTTTTCATAACGCAAACACATAATGTCAAAGATTGATGTAATGTAAGTAAAACCCATCTAAAGCGAACACCAAAATGACGTATAACTCTCAGTCGTAAAGGCAGGCAGTGGCTTAACTCAGGACTAAAGTAAGACAGAAAACTTCCAGTCTTACTTTCCTTCTGTCTTAACCATTTCCTTGTTCGATGTTCCTAAAAGAAATAATGACATCATGAATATTCATTTGCTCAAATGTTATAGTGTAAAACATTCATGGATAGGTTTTGCTTTGACAACAACTGTAGAAACGAATCTATACTATGTCAAAAGCAAACAGAGCAGATCCTGATCAGACATTTCATATAGTTACCGTCTGGTCAGGGTATGCTCTGTTTGGAAATGCGTGAAAAGGCGAAGCCTAAATAAGTACATGCTTTTTAAACTACCGTGTCGTGAAGATATCGCTTAAGCGGGTTTCTACTGTAGAATAAAGCTCACAAAGACCACAAAAGGTGTCCGAACATGGTTTAAGTCTAAGCACTGTGTGCACTGCAACCTTTAGCCTACAGAGCAAAGTGACATTAGTAGAAAACAGCGATAATTTAATTTTCAAAATATACACTGCATCTTCTATCTTTACCAAGATAGTAAAGAAAACCCTCGGGTATTTGAACACTCAAAAACATATCATTATCGATCTTTAACTCATTCCCTTATATTGACAACTTTTGACGACTAAGTAAAAGTCACTTTGTGAAACCAATGTGATAAATAGAGCATTTGCTCCTATAGGAGCAAATGCCATATTTATCACAATGGTTTCAGAACTATACAGTTCTAAAAGTTTCATTTTCTCTAATTAATGCTCCTTTTCGGTAGGTTTATTCAAAGATATTTGGTCTGAAAATAGCCTATGAGGTATTGGGTTAAGACATCTGACTCCCAGTCTGCATTAAAGAGGAAGTCCCTACAATGAACGCATATTTTCAATAATATCATAAAACTTGGTATTTGTTATATGCTTTATCATTATTATGAAAGTTCCCAATTAGAACGTATATCGAAAAATGCCCATGTGATACAAATAAACCGATTTCTTCAATAGTGATAATTTTTGTTCTACAACATATGAAACGCCATTCTGTCATGCTCTTTGCTAAATGCTAAATGCGAAATGCTAAATGCAAAATGCGAAATGCTTTTTGGCAATTGTGTAAATTGCTAGGGAAAGAACCGGAATGTTCCAAATGATGGATGTAAATGACAAATGCGAAATGCGACATGCTTATTGCTAAATGCATGATTGCATTGAACAGTCCCATTTTTAATTTGATAGTGCAATAAGTAATAAGCTTTAATGTAAACAAACATGCATTTAGCAAATGTACAGTTACTTTAAAAATAGCACTGTTCAATGCTAGTAGTGCAAACATGCATTTAGCAATAAGCATTTAGCATTTCGCATTTGTCATTTACATCCATTATTTGGAACATTCTCTAGCAATTTATACAATTTACAAAGAGCATTTCGCATTTTGTATTAAGCAATTAGCATGGCAGAATGGCGTTCCATAACAACACAATGTTATCGGCCTTTTCCGTTAAATTCTTCCGCGTTTTGCCGATGATCACACGATCTCTCCATTGATTGCGTAATAACTTTCTCGGAAGTGGTCGGAGATACGCTAATAAGGCGGTCAGTTACGAAACTAAAACCTACCCGAATAAGACTGAAACATCGGGGAGTAAAATCGAGATCGGTGATATCAAACACATGGATGTTTTGTAATTATAAACGGTAATTAGATGGATCTTTTTTGCGATATACTACTTTTCAGCATATAAACAAATGAGTTTTGTATATTTTAAGTGTTTATGAAACGCGTCAAATGTAGGGACATCCCCTTTAAGCAGCAAGTTGCTGCCTAAAATAATCGAAAACATCGGGACCAAATCTCTTTGTCATCAAAACTTCGCTACAAGTAAGATTAACCCTGTACTCCATGTAAGAAATAATGATATAATGAATATAAATTTGATTAATTTTGTTTATACATGCTCACGAACACAAGAAAGTTTAGCCATGACAAACTATAGAATAATATCATCAGCAGACAGAGCAGACTCTGATCAGATCTGGGTCTATCCTGTTTGAAAATGCGTAGAAAGGCGTTTTTATGGAGTAAAGGAATTTATATATAATGAGATACTGAAGAATTGCATCTGTTTAAACATTTCATCAGCAACAAATGGATAAATTTCGTCTCTGTCGGGAAATAAAACAAATCGAGTGAAAGTGTCATCCAAGCTGTTGCTGGTGGATGAGGGATTATCTATGCAAACCGTTTGGATCCAGATGGGACACCGAATGACTCGGCGTCTCATCAGGATTCAAACTATTTTACACCCTGGTTGACAAACATATTATAGCTTGAAGTTAGAAAATGTAATGTGTGAAAACATAAACTAATTTACTCAACAGGCATAAGATTAACCCCTTCGGTGCCACAATGACGGGTTTATGATATCACATGCAAACAGTTTTGATCCAGATGAGACGCCGAGTAACTCGGCGTCTCATCAGGATCCAAACTGTTTGACACTCTGTTTACTGTTTTATAAAGAAAATGAAAGAAGTGCACACACTTACACTAAAAATAAACGAAACTGTGCCCAGCAGACGACAATGCTGGCACCGAAAGGGTTAAGGAATTGAAACTGAACATTTCATGAAAAAATACAGAAACGTACGCTTACGTTTTAGATGTCCTTTCTTTCGTACCCTGGTTTGTCCTATTGCAATACCTCCTATGAATATATACCGATTTTATATATTCGATCCCCGCACATGACGAGTGATCAAATTTCACTTGCTATCAAGTTTTACAAAAATAGAAACCACTGTACATGTTGTTTAAGTTCAAGTAAAATGTTATTCATAGATAACTTAGTTTGATAGGGATTGATAAGTAATGTATGCACAATGGGGGATATTGTGCAGTTTAATTCGCAAAACCCCGAACCCTATCTCCACGCGTATTCACAGCAAGGTTTTCATCGTGGGGCCCTCAACCCTACTGGACGGTCTCCAGCCCATCCGTTGCTGAGTGTTCTTGTGCAGTTTTGTTGTATTATCTTCTACCCCCTCACCCTTGGTGGTCCCCGGTATTCCAGTAGCTAAGAATTCTGTACTGCTTTAACTCGTAGGGTCCTTTCCCACTCCCCTCCCACAGTTGGGGTTCTTCGTTGATGGTTTGGTTTGATCGTTTACGTCGTTTTTTGACAGTATTTCAGTCATATCACGACGTCCAGCTAATTACCGGTTGAACTACCGCTCTCCACACTGGATGGTTCCCAGCCCACCCGAAGTTGGGGGTTCTGACACGCTTCATCTCTAAGGCCCTTAATTCTACCTGGAGGGTACTTAACCCTTCTCTTGCTGAATTTTAAAATACATTTCTCCTACTTTACCCATGCCCTGTTGTATAATTAAATATATCTTCACTGTGTACAAGTATTTCGATGTGCAATCACTGCTGTGGAGTGCACTGGTTGCACAATCAACTTGTAAATAGTGCAGACCCTGATGAGACAGGAGCTGCAGGAGCTGTCTCATCTGGGTCTTCACTATTTACAGGTAGGTATATTGACGTGAATAGCAATCGATGGGCACTTCTGGATTGACATAGACAAGTAATAGATTCATTATTTATCTACGTTAGTTTGGGTAAGGGCTACCAGAGGGTCCACAAAGCCAAGTGCATGTAGTTAGGCTGGAGGAATTGCTGACCGTCAGCAGCCCCCGGATTTGTATGTAGAAAAGACCGATGCTCTAGGTATGCCTGAGGTAGTCGAGGTGCAACATGAGAAGCTATAATTAAAAGATTAAACGAGACTTACCTGTAAGTTTAAAAGTTTAATCGAGGTTCTCCGAAGTCCAAAGACATGATGATGGGCTCATTTGAGATAGGATTATTGGAACTAATCTGGCACATAAACTACATACCGTTTGTGTAATAGAAACATATATTTTACATTTATCCATGAGTAAAAATGAGTAGGCAAATGAGCCCATCGTCATGTCGTTCTGTTTCGGAACATCTCGAGCAAACTTTAACTTACAGTTACAGGTAACTCTTGTTTAATCTTTTAAAGACAAAATTTACTCATCTGCCACTTATTTCGGCGAACAATTGCTTTTAAAACCTTTTCCTCCCGGAAATACATTTTTAAGCCTTTAATGCTTTCCCCGTTGAATATTCATGTAATCAATATTGACAACATGAATAGCTATTAGCTTTACTAATGGCGTATGTACAAAGAGTGTTTTGTATTGATAGACAACTCTACAATCAAGTCTATTATAATTTCATAATGAAACAGACCCTGACCGGCTGATCAGACGGTTCCTACGGGATCGTTCGTATCTGTGTCTGCTCAGTTTGCAAACTTCTTCATTTAAAGTGGAGTTAAATTAGGAACCAATATCTACACTAAATAGGGAGCTAAATTACGAAGTCGAATTACTTCAGAAATATGGGAAATGAGCTTTCTGCATGACTACCCTGAATAAGCAATCTTCCTTAACCCATTCCCTCATATTGACGACTCTGTAAAAGTCACTTTGTGAAACCATTGTGATAAATAGAGCATTTGCTCCTATAGGAGCAAATGCTCTGTTTACCACAATGGTTTCAACCTGCAAAATTCTAAAATTTTCCTTTTTCTTTAGTTAATGCTCCTTGTCGGAAGGTTTTTTTTTTTGAGGTTGTATCTAAAATAGTATATGAGGTAATGGGTTAAAGACCGACATTGCTGCTAATTTGAACGTTCGGTTCAGAGGGGCTTTAACGTACATACTATCAAACCAGATATGTTGTACAACTGGTGGCGGCTGGTTATTTCATTATCTATGTCATCAGCAAAAACAAAATGGATGATAAACATTGCGACAATAACGCGTGACACTGATTCAGGTACAATGTACTCTGTACAATGAATCTGAACCCCTATGTGTCTGTCTGTCTGTGTCTGTGTGTCTGGTTTGTCTGTTTATCTGTCTGTCTGCCTGTCTGAATGATTGTACACCTGCTCCTCTCTCTCTTTCTTTCTCCCTCTCCTCACCCCTCCCCCCCCCTCTCTCTCTCTCTCTCTCTCGATCTGACATCTGATAAGTATATGTGATCTCTTTCTGATAATACCTTTGTCACATTACGATGTATGTACATGTTTGTAGCTATCGCCTGTTATGTTTAGTTTGGTGAATATTACCGGCATGTGGTATAGGCTAGTAGTGTAGGTAGATATAGTTAGCTTACGTCAGTGTTAAGAATTTTGCCTGAAATGTCCTCCATACTTAAACTGATGCAATGCACCTTTTCTAATGTGTGCATCTGTATATTCATGCAAATTACTTATTTACGTCACGCATTGGCAGGGCGGGCGGGTCGATATACCTTTGATAATTCGGTTAGAACGTTGTAATATGACATTGATAATACTTTTTTTGTAAACATGACCTGGTTTAGTCAATAATAATCAACAACAGGATCAGCAAGGTTGCACTACTTTTTAAAGGAAGTCTGATCAAGATATGTATTTGTACGAGTACGAGTATATAGTAGCAGGGCAAAGTAATGCAGAATGCTCCTATAGCAGCTTTCTGTATTCCGTTTGGTCTGCATTACAGCCTTACAGACACACAGTTATACCTCTTTTTGATGGCCGCTTAACCCTTCGCTTGCTATTCGCGTCAATATACCTACCTGTAAATAGTGAAGACCCAGATGAGACAGCTCCTGCAGGAGCTGTCTCATCAGGGTCTGCACTATTTACAAGTTGAGTGTGCAACTAGTGCCCTTCACAGCAGTGATTGCGCAGCGAAATAATCGTACACAGTGAAGATATATTTAATTATACAACAGGGCATGGGTAAAGAAGGAGAAATGTATTTTAAAATTCAGCAAGAGAAGGGTTAAGACAGGTTATACTGTATTCAAATGTTTTACCACACACCTATATTGATTCATTCCAGTATTTCCCGCGTTCCGAATTATGTATGTCTACTTATAGTATTATATATTATAAATAATTTATTATTACTGTTAGAGTATTTCCATTACTTTTGAAAACGGCTTGTTTACATTTTGTGGTACCTTTATGTCCAGTAATAATGTTCATCTTTACATAAACAAGAGAACGTTCGGCCATACCAGAAGCTATTTTGTTTCATAAGCTAACAAATCAAAGCCAGATCAGACAGTTCCAATAGGAACCGTCTGATTTTGGTCTACTCTGTTTCCAAAGGCGTAAATGATTTAATGAGGTCAGGAGAACAAAATACAAAAAGGTAATCTTAAATCAATTTGGTGGAAATATCCTTATATATTGGTGTGTAAAGTTTAGAAACATCAAAACATTTCTTTTAATAATTATAGTAATACGATAAGATTCTACAGTGTCTGCAATGGCCGAGGTTCGCATGTTTATATGTCAAAAAGTTTAGCTAATTAGTATCCATTATGCCATTATTTCGTACATGAATATTCATGGTGTAAAGAGTTAAACGACACGTGGAATATGACCGAGTGGTTTTTATTACAGTAGAACATGTCACAAGCGACCATTCATTTATTGAACATAGGAGGCTTAAAGAGCAGGTGGTTGTTTATTACAGGGCAAAAGTAATGCAGGAAACTCCAATAGGAGCTTTCTGTAGTACTTTCGATCTGCATCAAGCTACAACCTGTCTAAGAGACCCCATAATTAGACCTCTTTTAATTGTCGACAGGTTATATTGTACACTATTAGCTCTATCAAAAGATAAAAATCATATTAACCCATACTGTGTGGGACACGAGTCACTAATATCCTTTGCAAACAGTGTAGACCCAGATGAGAGGGCTCCTAGTGGAGCCCCCTCTCATCAGGGTATGCACTGTTAGTAATATTAACACTTATCTTTAGAAATATCCCTAAATATTCACCATAACCTTGGCCAGTTTAAATTTTGGAATAGTCGATTTGAAAATTCAGCGTTGTAAAGGTTAACTGCCGTAAGTTTTCACGTTTATTCTTGTACCCGTTACCCAACAGAGACGCCCTTTAAAGACAGAGCATACCCAAATTAGACGGTTTCTGTATTGATATCCATGGTAATCTGAAAGTAATTCGTTTATTTCTTTGGCCGTAAAGGAAGAATTCAGCCTCTATTCACGATGCTTTTGGTGAAAACTTCTACTATTGAATGGTGAACAGATGAGCATTTGTTAAGATAACCGTTTGGAACAAAAATGCCATTATTAAAACACCATGTACAACAGTAACACAATTACTATATATTAATTTGATTTAGTTTGCAACTTAACACACACCAGATACAAAAACCCATCTTCTTTTTCCTCTTGAGTGCCATTACATCGTTGATTAGATTGTACATGGGTAATGATTGCCAAAAGGTCAATCAGTGGGAGATTTGTGGAAAACTGCATTTATATTAGTTGAAACTTTATAGAATTGCAACCCTAACTGCCCACTGTGTTCAAGTCATACTACATGTTGCATGTCCTACCTTGCCGCGGCTATGTGGCTTACATGTCATTGATAATGTAATTTCTTTCTTTCAGCCAATAGAAAGCAAAGACATTCCATATTGCTAGAACTAAATTAGACGGACAGGACGGTTGGTGTAATTTCATGTAAGAAATAATGGCATCATTGCTACTGAATATATGCATTTTGAACACAATGAACACAACTAGTCAATTCTAAATGTTACCCTTTTTCTAGTATATGTAAAATTTAATGTCCCTTTTCTGTAGATTTGTTCAAAGAGGTTAGGTCTAAATATTATCTTTAAGGGAATGGGTGAAATTGCACCATTTCTCTCCAGAGGGATGCTGACAATTGATTATGTTACACTGTTGCTATGGTAATAATTGCAGAAAATATAACACTCACTTAGATTTATCGTGCATTTTGTCAATCTCAGAGCTTATTGCTTCCGCAATTATGTCAATTTAAAATGATCTAAAGTCAGTTTCCCCATGACATTCGGTTTGTAATTAATCAGCTGCCTTTGAAGCATACATGTACATGACGAATTAAATCCTATATAGGAGACACCGACTGTAGAGATCAGATTCGTTCTAATACAGCCCGTGACAGACATTGGTAATGAATTTAAAATGAATGCACGGTAAATGAAATTCACCGACATGTAAGTACAACATCTTTAACTCTTTGCATTCTAAGTAATATTTCGTTTGAACTATTGTCGTCTGAAAATAAAATTTCTCTCACGTCTTTACAAACTTTTGGCCAAAGTGCCAAATAGTCTGTATCCTGACGAGACGCTGTATGATGCGGCGTCTCATCTGGATCCAAACTGTTTGCACAGGTAATCACGGTAATGCTGCTAGCATGGAATGAGTTAATGTTCAATCCAGATTGTATACAGTGCTCCAACTTCAAACTCTCGTACAGAGGCACAGCTCAGACGCCTGTACTTTGGTACCTTCAGGTTTAATTAGGACCCAAAGCTAATAAAGATTTGATGCATAACTTGACTGTTAGTTAGACACAAGTCATCTTTAATATCTTTAAGACATATCATGACGACAGTTGACGTTGGTTGGAAGTGTCAGTGGATAGAGAAATTCAGTACAGTGCTCCCTCTCTACAACGACACCCTTTGGGATACGAAGATTGTATTGTTGTTCAGAGGGAGTTGTTATAGGGAGGGAAAATCAAACATAATTAGCTTGTTTGCAGATCCCCAGATAAGATGTATTTCGAGAACTAAAACCATGCCTCAATCAAACCCTATGTTGTGACCACTCTTTAGAATCGTCACAAAGTGACGATTCTAAAGAGTGGTCACAACATAGGGTTTGATAGAGGCATAAAGAAAATACGATGGAAAAAAGTTTTTTCTGGAGCCTTGTTGTTTCGGAAACAGTGACATGCCTTGTTGTAAGGAGGGAATCGTTATTGAAAGGGTCGTTATAGGGAGGGAGCACTGTAGTACATGTACAGTTGAACCTCAATATCTCAAACTTCAAAAGACCATACTAATTACTTCGAGGTGGCAGATGTTCGAGTCATCCAGTCATTTCTTATCCGAACAATTTCTCAAGTTCACAGATTAATGCAGGTCTAAAGTAATGCTGAAAGCTCCTGTAGGAGCTTTCAGCATTACTTTCGACCTGTATTAGTCTGTTATATATGTTTCTGCATACGCGCAGCGATACATTCTAGAACAATTCTGTATGTGTATATTTTGGAAGGACTGACTTTTTAGTTATCCCGACGTTGGAGTTATCCAAGTTCGAGATATCGAAGTGAAAACTGTTATTTTGAAATATATTTTTTACAAATGTATGTACCAAACATAGTTGGATTATCCGTTTTATGAAACTATGTCGGGTTCATGCAGAGCTGATTTCATGCAGTGCAGGAACACATAAAACCCTTCACTAAAGTGTTCAAGACAAACAGTAACCAATCACTGTGTACTATCAACCACAACCCAGCTTTAATGGAAATATTTTTAAAGCTTCCTATAACGTAGGACCTGTCTTCAGCGACCATTCATTTATTGAATATCAAAAGCAGAATGATGTTTAATGTTTAATACATGGCAAAAGTAATACAGAAAGCAACCTCCAAACAAAACTTTCTGTATTACTTACGACCTTATTAAGCCATCATCTGTCTTTAATACCAAGAATTACAGTTTTGTAATAGCCTCTTACGACAGGTTGTACCGTAAATGTCATAAATAGAACATGTTTAAGTGTGAAAACGCACATGGTGTTCCGTAAGGGGTTGTTTAACCTTATCTCTGTCAAATATTGTCGTCTGCATAATGTGTCGTCAGCTATGACTTTTCTCCCCTTTTCTTTCACGTTACCAGGTATTAATTACAGTGACACCTTTCTACAAGACATGAGGCCTGTTCAGGAGCGCGGGCGCTTGATGAGCGCTTGCCCGAGCAAAAGTATCACTGCTGAACGCGATCGAGCGCCCTTTCTAAAAATCAAGTACATTTTTGTTCTGCGGTCGGGTTCTAGAGCATCAGTTTGTTAATTACGATTGTTTTCTTCCAGTCGGTTGCTTCTGTTACCTTGTTGGTAGCCATCTTGGAAACACAAGCCAATGTCAAAGCGATACACCTCGCGAGTAGGCTAGCTTGCGCTAGCTGGTACTAGGCGGGCGCCCTCGTTCAGAGTCCAAGCGCTCGAAGTAACATCGAGAGCCCACACTCCTGAACAGGCCCCAGCTTAGCCATTGTTCGGTTTATTCGCCAATGTTAATTATTCTAATGGTGATATTTCTGCACAGTTTATGTCACTACACATAGCGGACCTCACGGAATGCAGCTCGGTGTGTTTTTGTGTTATTTGCGTAAGCAATAGAATGCAATGGAACCAATTTCTTGGGTCGATAATAGCAATTATTGCAGACCTAATTTAATAAACAGACATGTAAACTATAGTCAAAAAGATTGAAATTGATAAAAGAATATGCAGCATATGGGCAAACAGATTAAATTCTAATAAAGCGATGTGTAAGATATACGAGTATGTAGTAAATTATTGAATTTTATTAGGGATATGTAAGATATAATCAAAATGATTAACATTTAATAAATGTATATGTAAAATACAGTCAACAAAATTAAATTTAACAAAGGGATAAGTAAGTGAAAGGAAATTGATAATAAAGAAAGCAATGTGCAAGGATAAAATAAGTAAGATGACACAAACAAAGTGATATGGTTTGGATATGATTGCTACACTGGCAGTTTGCCCTGTATTGTCTATTTCTGTGAACATATTCTTTTATATACGGAGACAGTAAGAAACAAAATACATACTTCCAAACGCTTTATGCAATAATATCTTTACGGATATATCTCTATTGCGACAAACTCCACTTGAATGTTCTCTGTCATTTCTGACAAAATTAAATTGCCAGTAAACTTTGTTACCAATTTGCGCAGAAATTGAATAGAGTATCCAGCAGTAACTTATTTGTCTATGTTTAAACTAAACTTTTTTGTATGGCACCTATTTAACCGTTGGCTTGCAGAGGAAAAAATACAGTGTCCTGAACCTTTAGCCTGCTGAGAAAAATATTTTTACAGAATTTTTCACCTACAACATTTTCAAATTTCAAGCTATAATCATTTTGTCTACTAAAATGCAAACAGGGTGTCAAACAGTTTGGATCCTGATGAGACGCCGAGTTCCAAGCTGTTTGCATAGGTCTTCACTCATCCGCCCATAGCAGATTGAAGGTTAAATTTGGATCTGGTACCATCTTGGCTACTTCCAACTCGATCAAAACCTTGTGAAACTATTGACCAAGTAACAAACAGATCGTATTCCGATGAGAAGACGAGTTACTCGGCATCGTGTCTAGATCCAGACTGGTTGCAAATGCGAGTCTTGTCCCGAATGGAAAGGTAACAATTAGTCTAGCAGGACAAGAGTTATCGATGCTGAAATCGTCAAAATTATAATACGAAAGTTTTCCTGTGATCAATACCTGGGTTCGATTGACTGCAATATACTATAGTGTTGAAATTGTTAACACTATATTATGCTCGTGTTTCAGTGTTCAACACCAAGGTTGGACGGACTGCAATGTATATTTTTTAACCTTTTCCCTCATATGAACGTGTTTTCACGCATTAGGAGCCGTCTGATCAGGGTCTGCTCTGTTAGTTTATGAAATTTGAAAGATCTGTTTCTTTACTTTCTGAAATGGCTACTTCACATTTCATTTTAACTATTTTGTCCATGAACATTCAGTAGGTATTGAAATTTGGAATAGACAGAGAAATCGTTAAATCGTTTATACTATGATACCAATACCAGTGTTCAACATCAACATTGGGGTAAGGGCAAAGTACTTGGGTTTTGAAATTATCGATATCATAATTCGAGCGTTTTCAGTGTTCTACACCAACGATTGGTTGACTGCAACATACATTGGTGTTGAAATATTAACATTATAAAACGATCGTGTGTCAGTGTTCAACAACAAATTTGGGCTGACTACAACGGACTTTGGTGTTGAAATCGTTACATCTATACAATGGGTTCGTTTTTCGGCGTTCAACACAAATGGCGACCAGACATCATATTACGTTCCTACAGACACACTGTGTGAGAACTTTGTGAGAACATGCGTAAATAACAATGCACGCGAAGAACAAACCGAGTACGAACTATATGGACGAACAGTTCATATTAAACCCTTCACCTGATGAATACGCTTGTAAGAAATACTGAAACTATGAATATGATATTTTTTATCCAGAAACTGTAGTTCTATAATCAGATCTATATTATTTCATAAGCAAATAGAGCCTTATTTATGGAGTAAAGGGTTAAACAAAACAAATCTGAAAGTAGGAGATCCTTCGAAAGCAAAAGCAGCAATGTAAAAAGAGAAAATTGCATACTCGGTTTTATTGAATCTGTTCATTTGCAGTTATTAAAAGTGCAACACTACTTACGCCCCACTAGTACCGGTTAAAGCAGTATTCAATTTTCAAAATTAAAAACATCGAAACTACTGACCCTAAAGGACCAGAAAATATAAAAACACTGAAAATGAATCACAAGGTGACTTTTCACGTCCGCCACACAAGCACTTAACACATGTTGTTTATAAAATCTGAAAATAGGAAAATTATACTATTTCTGTTCGATACGTGTTATTTCCACATAGAAAACCCAAACCCCAATCTATAGGAAATCCAAATCAATTTTGATTTCGGACACAACAATGCATGAACGTTACAGTAAGACCCATGTTGGTCTTTTCTCTTTATTTTCCATATAGAACTAACGTTGATACAACGACTCAATAGGACTAAGGTACGTTTCACACGAGCGCGATATCATCATGCATTATTTCATACATGAATATTTAACCCTTCTCTTGCTGAATTTTAAAATACATTTCTCCTTCTTTACCCATGCCCTGTTGTATAATTACATATATCTTCGCTGTGTACAAGTATTTCGCTGTGCAATCACTGCTGTGGAGTGCACTGGTTGAACAATCAACTTGTAAATAGCGCAGACCCTGATGAGACAGCTCCTGCAGGAGCTGTCTCATCTGGGTCTTCACTATTTACAGGTACGTATATTGACGTGAAGAGCGAGCGAAGGGTTAACAGAGAAATGTTTAAAGAGACATTGTATTCTTATTTTTATATGACCCTCGTACTGGTAGCACTACGTGAACTGGCCTGTGTTACATTTGACAAATGGTAGCCCTTTATCAGATGCACACCAGGGACGGCAAATTTGCTTAGGATATGACATATGTGTCTGGAGAATTTAATGTTTCTATCGGCCTTTGCATTTGTCAAGGCCTGGCAGTCGTGAAATAGCTTTATCAATACAAATAATAATTATTCATTTGATAGCCACACATTTCGAAATTCTCATGGCCTTCAAACACGTATCTTACCAATCACGACTTTGCCACATTTGCAAACAGTTTTGATGCAGGGGAGATGACGAGTAACTCGGCGTCTCATCAGGACCAAAGCTGTTTGTCACTCAGACAATCGCTTCCTGAATGCATTAAAGAATCGGAGGTAAGGGGGAAAATGTCACAATATCAGACTTTGAGTAGACAATATTGTTCTGATGGGAGAAAGGTAAATATAAGGCTGTTCTATTCCTAGACGATATATGTGAACTATATAGTATGTTATTAAACACAATTGGTACAAATAGGTTAATGAACTTGATTAAGCCTTCTCAGACTAATATAAATGATAGCACAGTGCAACTAAGGCGATTGTAAAGCGTGGTCACATCATGGGGTTTAGCAGAGAAATAAACGTTAAGGAATTATTCTTGAAAATGTCTTAATGTTCGTATCTTATCTGGACTTCTGATATCAGTTAAATATTGCATTGCAGTCATCTAAAAAATATCCATTTGGCTTTACCCTTTCCTCCATAAATACGCCTTTCTACGCCTCTATAAAACTCGCCTGATGAAACCATTGTGATAAATAGAGCATTTGCTCCTATAGGAGCAAATGCTCTATTTATCACAATGGTTTCAAACTACAAAAACTCTAAAAATTAGTTAATACTAATTTTCGGTAGATTTATTCAAAGTGGTATAGCCTATGAGGGAATGGATTACTTTCTTGAGAAACGGCTTAAATTCTAATGAGACGCCTAGTTACTCGGCGTTTCATCTGGATCCAAACTGTTTGCCAAAGACCAGTCAAGACGTGCTTAGCATTAGAAGTGTTATCAGAATTCACGATGTCTGAAAGCAAACCTAAAACAAAATAAAACAGTATCTCAAATAACCATACGCACATTTTATTGACCTTCTCAATAATTACAATGAAGGTCAATTATGTAAATATTGCTTAAAACGGGTACACTAAGTCTCTCATATATAGACTAGGCTAGACGTCGTCGCATTACGGTCATAAAACCTAATGTTGTGAGAAGGACTGAAAATAGTTTCGTTCATTAACATAGACCATAATAGTCGTATAATGTCTCCAAATCTGGTCATTGAAATCTGCCAAATATAGTCCAAAGAGTGGATGTTGATATCCAGACATGGGTTTGCAGCACGATTGATTGGTCGTAACGACAACTTACCCTACAAAGTGCGATCTGACTTGTTTCCCTGGGGCTGTTTAAACTGAGGCCAAAGTAGACAAGCGACTTGTTATACCCCCGCCCCATCACGGAGGTGTTGTTTCTGCTCTGTCTGCCTGTTGATTGATAGGAGTGGCCCTAATTTTATCGTAGGCGATAATTTTGCCGCCATTGCACATACATACTCCAAACTTGGCATGCATGTGCAACTTACAGGTGATTTATTAAGGTGAAGGTCATTCATTAAGGTCAAAGATGCCATCGGGGTTATAGTGCTTAACAGACACAGTTTGATTAGTCTAACAACTTGACCCACATAGAAAACGGGATAAATAACCTATGAGTAATGCCTCAGAATATAATTTTGAGGTATTATTTATTTTCAGAGAAACATACGTAAATATATTTTACGAAGTAATTTTTATACAATTTAATGTATTTTTTCTAGAATGATTTTAGCTTTATTATTAAATGAATACAATTTGAAGGATCTTTATTTGTTTGGAGAACACAGTTTTTTGAAGGCATATTAAATTGCGTTATTCCTGGATACCATACTGTTAACTTACATATCTCTTTAAGACATTTCGTAAAAAAATGTATGTGTCATGTAGGAAACACCATATACAAATCACATAGTCGTCCGAAAAGCCAATTAGGGGGAAGTTGGAAGTACCGCCTCGGAACGGCCAGTGACAATTGTCACGTGTGTGTGCGTGTGTGTGTGTGTGTGTGTGTGTGTGGGGGGGGGGGTCAAACCGGTTTAGGGGCGCCCAGCCTCACACTTATTCCATCCCCACTGTAATGAAAAAAAAAGTGTGACATATAAAAGTATCCATTCTCCAACTAATCTACAGCAACCGCGATGGCAAATGCAGTGGTAAATTGCTTGTAAAACAAAACATATCTAACAAACTGGATCCTACTGTCGCTAGTGTACTCAATGACTGAGTTACAATCAGAGTAACTGCAGAAAAGTAATAAAGGGTATGACAACAGCGAGTACAAGTATCCGACGTACTCCTTCCGTTTCCGGATTTAAGAGGGCTTCTTCACAGAGTAATAAGGTTTTCATGTCGGCGTACATGAAAAGAGGACATCGTGATTACCAAATGTAAAAGGGTTGACAACCCGACATGCAGTTTGATTTAAAAAAAAACCCAGACCCAAGTAAGTATTATTATACGGGAGAATGTTATACCCAAACCCATCAGACAAACTGCAGGTCATTAAATGAAGTCCTTGATCGTAAAGGCATAGTATACACAACCATCTGTATAGTTCGATTTCGAACGCTGAGCCGTGACTGCACTTTTCTATTGATAGAAGTTGCAACCATTCTAATTTATGGGTAAGTGGGCAATGACTGTCACAAGAAGATCGTAGTAATCGTGCAGTATTAGTATATATATGCTTATTACAGGTCTGTATAACCATAGGTTTTACCTCTACGGTAAAATGTCACAGCTCACGGGTCAAAATCGAACTATAGATGTGGAGGTATTTTTGTCCATTTTATACCGACAGCAGGACATGCATTCAGCAAAATTGCTAATCCATCACTTTCAACTTTCGACTTTAAAAAGAAAAGAACTTCACACAGTTTTCAAGTTTTCAACACATGATCCCTACCCTATTGTCTGCCGATTTACATAAATTTAATTGCTGTATAATGACTAGGGAAGTGAAGCCTGAATGCTGGCTTTAAACCGTTTTTTCTGCAAGAGGCCCGCGTGCAAATTGTCTAAACAATTGTTACACTCCTTTACAATATGATAAAGCACAAGGTGACGGTTTAGCAGTTTTGTACAGTGTACTTCAGCGAAACTTTTTTCTCGATATTCCACGGTTTCATCATTGTAAAACAGTGTGTTCGGTGATGAATCTCTACACAACTAATTTTAAGATGTTTGAAGCAATCCAGTGGTACATTATGCAAACATAAAGATTCGGTAACTGATTTATATATATGCAACGAATCACCGCTAACACTAGTTTATAATTTGTCCAACAGCATTGCTTTGACAATAACCTTCGGCCACCCCCACCCACGAATAAAAGTGTGTCTAATATACGCATAAAATATGCATATTATGTCTATGTTTGTCTTTCAGAAGTGTGTTTTATTGTTGTTGTTTTGTTGTGTTTTTCTGATGTCGTTTTTGTTCCAAACAGAGGAGTATATATTCCGTTTTCCTACCCAAAACATATTGTTATTACACTAGCCTTTTCAAATAATTGTACAGTGCTCCCTCCCTACAACGACCCTCTCAATAACGATTCCCTCCTTACAACAACGCATGTCACTGTTTCCGAAACAACAAGGCTCCAGAAACAACTTTTTTCCATCGTATTTTCTTTATGCCTCCATCAAACCCTATGTTGTGACCACTCTTTAGAATCGTCACAAAGTGACGATTCTAAAGAGTGGTCACAACATAGGGTTTGATACAAAGTGACGATTCTAAAGAGTGGTCACAACATAGGGTTTGATGGAGTCATAACGGTTTTAGTTCTCGAAATACACCTTATCTGGGGATCTGCAAACAAGCTAATTATGTTTGAATTTCCCTCCCTATAACAACTCCCTCTGAACAACACACACAATATTTGTATCCCAAAGGGTGTCGTTGTAGAGAGGGAGCACTGTATATACTTATCAAACTGTCTTGCAACTGTTAGTATCAATATGTATATCAATTTATACATTGCTAGTTTGAACTTAAATGATCCCGCCTAAATATGAAAAAACTATTTCAATGTAATGTGTCACTGTTCAGCAGTATGCAACTTACTGAAATGGAATACTTTTAAACTAAAGAATACAACGAATGCGGTGTTGATAGATGGAAAAGCCGGAATTATACGAGCATCATGAATGCCAATTGAAGAGGGTTTCGCGACAGAAATATTTCTGAGGATAGTATTAACAGTAAAACAATGTTTATTTATATTATTCCATATTATTTAAGCTTTATTTGTTTATACACCATTATTATGTTCGTCTTATTATTTACGTTATGTACATTTTTTTTATATGTTCAACGATTGTTCAGTCGGGTGCATGGAAGACTGTTGACGTTTTTCCTTCGAGCCCCGCGTGAGTTATTATTATTATTATTATACCACATTTATATAGCGCTCTTTTCACACTGGATATGTGCGTTCAAAAGCGCTTCACATGGATGAAATCACTAACCGGAACGATCAGCATGATTATCTATCCAGACAATGAAAGATGTACAATATATATGAAATTGCTAGCCGGAAGGAACTACATGATTTCCACCGGTCAGTTAAAGATATGAAAAAGATATACAATAGATATAAAATCACTATCCGCAAGGAATAGCATAAACTGTATTAACAAACTGGATACAGACAAGTTGACTGAAAGCCATGCTCATCAATATCACAAATTAGAATAATCTGTATTAACAAAACTTGATACAGACAAGTTGACTGAAAGCCATGCTCATCAGTATCACGAATTAGAATAATCTATATTAACAAACTTGATACAGACAAGTTGACTGAAAGCCATGCTCATCAATATCATAAATTAGAATAAATGGTCTGACTGAAAATCATTCCATTTATATGACTATTGTGTCAACTGTTAGCTTAATAGGTTGGCTGAAAGCCATTCCTATCCTGAACTCAGTTGCCACTGTACATGACTACTGGGTCAACTGTTAGCTTAATAGGTTGGCTGAAAGCCATTCCTATCCTGAACTCAGTTGCCACTGTACATGACTACTAGGTCAACTGTTAGCTTAATAGGTTGGCTGAAAGCCATTCCTATCCTTAGCTTAGTTGCCACAGTACATGACTATTGGGTAATCTGTTAGCTTAATAGGTTGGCTGAAAGCCTTTCCTATTCTGAGCAAAACTGTCCTAGTAACAAATGTTGAAAAAGTGCGTTTTCAGACACCTTTTGAAACATGCCAGTGACCTTGCGTCTCTAATGCCTGACGGTAGAGCATTCCAAAGTTTCGGAGCTGCATGCATGAAACTTCTCTCACCGTATTTTACCGTACGACTTTTTGGCACAACCAACGACAATGATCTGCTTGCTGACCTTAACTCTCTGCGCGGCCTGTATACGTCAAGCATGTCGACAATGTACTTGGGAGATTCATTGTGCATGGCTTTATATGTAAGAGTCAGAATTTTGAATTCAATTCGATGTTGAACCGGAAGCCAGTGAAGTTCCTTCAAAACCGGCGTGATATGATTATATTGAGAAGTTCTGGTAATGATGCGGGCTGCTGTGTTTTGCACCCTTTGAAATTTCCGCAGTGAGTTGTTTGAAATCCCATGCAGCAGTGAATTGCAGTAGTCTATTTTCGATGTAACAAGAGAGTTTACCAAAGTCTTGGTAGCATCAGGTGAGAGGTACTTTCTAATATGGCCTATTTGCCGGAGCTGTGCATAACTAGACCTACACACGGAATTGACATGTGATGTCATATCCATTTGTGAATCGAGCCATGCACCGAGATTCTTTATACACAAAGATGGCTTGATTTTAGAGGGTCCTACTTGCACACTAACCTCTGCAGGTACTTCTGTGTTTTTTGTATGAAACAGAATGACCTCAGTCTTGTCAGTATTGAGCTTCAGCATGTTCTGATGCATCCAAGAGACTACTTCTTTAAGACAGTCCTCAACTCGCGATAAAGCCTCCAGTTGACAGGATATGCCCTTGGGCTTAAAGGACAGGTATAACTGTGAGTCATCGGCATAGAAATGGTTAAACCCATCCTGCTGACTGATGCAATATGTTTTTATGATTTTCCACTCCAGATTTGTTTTATATTGAGGGAGAATTTATAGGTACAGATGTGCTTATGTAGAAAGAATGCAGATTTTCAAAGAAGACTTCTGGTTATTATACGGGTTATTGCTGGTTTGTTTGTATCGGGGTTTTAAGCAGCTTAAACAATATTTCAGACCAATCGCGACGTCCACAGATATTTACAGGTGTAAGAAGACCCCATATGTTTTACCGTGTATGGAACAATGTCCTATTAGAGTCACTGAGAAACCAATAAAAGTAAGTAAACTTTTTCCCTAATGCATGAATTGATAACTTCATACATATTGATTAATTACATTTTTATACTGCATATTTGCAAGGGAAGGTTTGGCTTAGAAATAACTGGATCAGATAAATAATCCCATAAACAAACAGCAAACCCTTGTCAGACAGCTTCTGGAAGAGCTGTTTGATCTGGGTCTACTCTGTAAAGAGGAATACCTATCAATGAAAGGTTCAAGTCAACAAGGCGCTATAACTAAATATGAGAAGGTTGCTTGTTGTTTGTTTTCAATGGCCTACAGGTAAGATTATACTATAAAGAGACACGACAAAAATGCATTTATACGAGCTCAAAAGGCTTTATCATGCTAAAAGGAAGAAAACTGAATCAATAAAATTTTTTGAAACATCAATCTTATATTGCAAGTTTTGCCATTGTCGGAATTGCAAAACCTGTACTATCTTGAAAGTTCCTGACCAAATGTTCAATTGGAAATAAATGAGTTTCATACAATGGAATTTCTGCTGTTTTACACTGCTGGACTGTTACCGAAGACAAAAACATTATTCTAACATGACTACAGACTGCATTGGACCCTTATTCCCTAGCATTATATGAGCCGAAGTGGGAGACGTAACCCATTCCCTAATAGAACATTTTTAGATACAATCTCTCTGAATGTAACGAAAAGGAACAATTATTAGAGAAAACGAAACTTTTAGAGTTGTGTAGTTTGAAAACACTGTGATAAACAGAACATTTGCTCCATAGGAGCAAATGCTCTATTTATCACAATGTTTTCAAAAAGGCGGCTTTGACTGGGGTGTCAAAAGGCATTAATATGAGTTATTGGGTTAAAACTGATAATATATATACAATGTATTGTTATTTATAAGTGCACGCTTTGTCTCCTTCCTGTCTTCGGGTGTGAACAGTCCCGCGGGCCGGTTCATATATGATTATTAGAAGATAAAACACGGATTAAGCTCATACTAGTATACAGTTTCTATAACCATCCATAACCATCATCAACAATAGTTTTCCTTTGCTTCATAAATTGTATCAACTATTATTAATGTTTCACAGTTAAACATGGCTAAATTCAAATATTTGCTGAGCCTTTAGAGAAATCTTACGCAGAAAGCTGCTTAATGCAAGGTGAAAGTCGTTCAGAAAGTTCCCAGAGGAGCCCTCTGCATGACCTTCACCTTACATTAAGCTATCAACTGTCTTAAACACAGATACTAATTATTGTTTTGGTGTTAGATATAGCGAGGTTTTATTGTAATTGAATGTTAAATTTAGCGAGTGTCCGAATTAACAAGGTTGTAATCTAGCAAACACGAACAAACAACGGGACGCTTTAGCGAGATTCTGAAGTGGCGAGGTAACACGAAAAACGAGAAGCTCAGTAACTTATCTGAATTTCACGACAAGATTACAGCAAATTATAGTCAGCTTATTTAATATCACATACTAGTAAGCGACCCTAGCCCCAAGGTTAATACACTTTTACTTGAATCTGAGGTCATTCTCAAGCATCTGATTGGTCAGATACGGAGTTTTATAACATTGGGTCCTAGTCAATGCAATGAATGCATATGACATTTACGAAAGGTCCGTACACAGGAAAAACAAGATTCATAATAAAACTGCAACATATGATATTGTTTACAGCTGATCGATTGATTAACAAATGTGGGTCATATTACATATGTGAGCAAGGTTCACAAACATGGTGCTTACGTCAGTATAATGCTTACAACCCCACCTCAGACACAGTCATACAACACAAATCACAATACATGTGAGGACGTTGTGTGATTTATTTCGCCTTTAACATGCTGAGTAGAACTTTGCTTGACCAGCACTTGACGTTCATCGTAATTAGATGCTTAACCCTGTCCCTGTTTCAATATTTATATAAGAAAAAGTGGCATCATCAATATTTACAAGCTGAATTTGTGCAGAAACTATAGAGAAAGATTTATTCAAAATTCAAAATTTCTAATTTCAAAAGCAAACGAAGCAGACCCTGATCAGACGGCTCCTACTGGAGCCGTCTTACCTGGGTCTACTATGTTTGCAAATGCATGGTAAAGGTGCGGGTACCCATTTCGACGCGGACCAATAATGACACACCGAATTGGATTTGTCAATTAATTACAATCAATGAAAGCTGTAACGTCATCATTTTGGTTGTAAATAGAAAGAAAACTGGGTCACGTCATTTACACCGAGGATGACATTTTCTCTCCCTAGGAAGGTTGAAATTGATAGTCACTTCAGCGTGAGCACAAAAAGTGTATTTCCGGTTAAGCCTAACAGTAACTGACCTTAAAACCTTGAAAAAACCTTTAAATCCGTAGTGTTCAATGCAAACACACATACATCTGCTGCATTTTAAATCAACGTGACTGTCACTTTGTCATAGTTCCAAAACGAGACAAGATCCACTACTGCATACTGCTGATCGCTTATATGATTTTCTTTGGAATAAGCGAAATTGTTAACTTCGGAATAAATAGTTTGCTTAATATAATCTATAGTTTCATCATAATAATTTTAAAACAAGTAATTAAAATATCAAAGAGGGCACCAATTTCGATGCACTATGTACAATGTGTGATATTTTGAAAAAATAAGTTGATTTGAATATTATCATCCACCCAATGTAGCAAAATGTCGGCGGTTGGGAGGTTTATATTTTCGGCAATTGTTATTTTAATGCAATTCAATGTTCATAGTTTTTCAGACATGTTGCATATAAACTCTGGAGCAGAACCAACCGAACAAATGAAAAGTAATTTGCCGATAATAAGGTTGTATACGTTGATTTTATAGACTTGCTTACGAACTGCGTCATTACTGGTTCCCGTATTAGCTGTAACCAGTCATTCAGGGCAAATGTTTCCTTAACGATTTTCACATTCTTTGTTTTATTAACAAATCGCTTGTTTGAGTCATACGAAGAAGTAGTTTCCCTTGAATATATGTATATTTAATATTTTGTTTATCTATCACGTTTTATGCAAATTCCGATACCGCCCATAAGTGCATCAATGCCGGTTCCACGGGGATATATGAAGGAAAGGGTTAAGCTATGCAGTAGCTTCTCTAAGACGACCACTGAAATAAGTATCGATGTCGGGTTTTAACCCTTCTCTTGCTGAATTTTAAAATACATATCTCCTTCTTTACCCATGCCCTGTTGTATAATTACATATATCTTCACTGTGTACATAAGAATTACTATATGCTAGTAGTTTGGAAGTTCAGCTGTATTTTGGCTCGTCAGAAAAGTAGTTAAATGCTCGCCAATGCTCGCATTTAACAACTTTTCTAACTCGCCAAAATACAGCTGAACTTCCAAACTACTAGCATATAGTAATTCTTTTATCATGCAACTCCAAGAAAAATGGAGAAAATGAAGAAAAAGAAAGATTGCTAAAGCAGTTTCGTCCCCTGAATGAAAATACACGCAAGTACGAATTACGTGACGTCATATTGGCATGCAGTGACGTCATCGACAACATAAACAAACTTGATTTAATCCTTTTATACGGACAAATAATTGATACAAAGGTGAGAAAATGTGTTAATTTGATGTTTATGTTTAATTATGCCTTTTTCGTCCTTCTGTTTTCCTCCTATTGGCTGAAACAAACTTGCATTCCAGTCGGATCAGTACACATGCAATATACCTCACAAAATACAGCGTCGACGTGGAAAATATTATGCTAGTAGGAAGTGACTGTTTTTGGTGACGTTGCATGATAAATAAGAATTACTATGCTAGTAGTTTGGAAGTTCAGCTGTATTTTGGCTCGTCAGAAAAGTAGTTAAATGCTCGCCAAGGCTCGCATTTAACATCTTTTCTAACTCGCCAAAATACAGCTGAACTTCCAAACTACTAGCATAGTAATTCTTATTTATCATGCAACTCCAAGAAAAATGGAGAAAATGAAGAAAAAGAAAGATTGCTAAAGCAGTTTCGTCCCCTGAATGAAAATACATGCAAGTACGAATTACGTGACGTCACATTGGCATGCAGTGACGTCATCGACTTTTACAACATAAACAAACTCGATTTAATCCTTTTATATGGGCAGACAGTTGAGACAAAGGTGAGAAATGTGTTAATTTGATGTTTATGTTTAATTATGCCTTTTTCGTCCTTCTGTTTTCCTCCTATTGGCTGAAACAAACTTGCATTCCAGTCGGGTCAGTACACATGCAGTATACTTCACAAAATATAGCGTCGACGTGGAAAATATTATGCTAGTAGGAAGTGACTGTATTCGGTGACGTTGCATGATAAAAGTATTTCGCTGTGAAATCACTGCTGTGGAGTGCACTGGTTACACACTCAACTTGTAAATAGTGCAGACCCTGATGAGACAGCTCCTGCAGGAGCTGTCTCATCTGGGTCTGCACTATTTACAGGTAGGTATATTGACGTGAAGAGCAAGCGAAGGGTTAAAACAAAATTATACCTTAGTGTCTGTATACGTAATGTGATTACGTCAGTGCGAAAAATACGCCTCCAAACTCACACACCGGCATATAAAACAAATCACGATGCATGATGATGTGAAGATTTTGTATACCGTCACCTTTAGCACGCTGTGTAGAACTTTGCTTGATCAGAACTTTGCGTTCTTCGTAATTATAGGGTTAACCCTACTGTAATTTGAAATTTGCGACGGTATATGAGGTTTTTAACGGTCGCAAATTATTTTAATGGCGACGCGAAGGCGTCGCCATTAAAATAATTTGCGACCGTTAAAAACCTCATATACCGTCGCAAATTTCAAATTACAGTAGGATTAACCCTATTCTAACGCAATCTTAACACGAAAAACGACAAATTGTTAAGTCGATTTTAACTCAAGTAATATCCTTTGCGCGCGGATGATTAAATGAGTGATGAGGCAAGAAATGGTGCACCAGTTTCTCTCAGATTTCTTAAAGTAACTGTGTTTTCACCCTGGTTTATATAAATACATTTCATTAGTCATGAATAATTGTGCGGTAGCTATTCAACATGCTCAATACATACATTCAATACACATTTTGGTAAAGTAACGTCATCTTAGTCTTTGGCGCCATACGGGAAAACGTCGTCTGTAACAATGACGTCACGTTATAACGTTATGTTTGAACGATATAATAAATAAGGGCTAATCTGGATCCCAACGCTTAGAGTATCTCAATAATTCTCCACATGACACATGTGCATATAAGAGACCGTTCAAGTCGTGACAAAGTAAGCAATGGAAAATAACTTGAAATAACGGGCCAAACTGGACTAGATCTAGATTTATATGTCAAAGTGTGCATACGGATTTATCATTGCTTATAAACAACGCGCATTGATATATTTACATGCACATGGTGTTATTCGGCCGTTTTCGATTGGTTGAATTTGCGACATATAAAACACTTTTTATATGCCGCAAATTTGGTCACATGAGCCAATCAGATTTCAGGAAATTGACAGATTGCGTTAGAATAGTTGTTTAACCCTTTACTCCATAATTGCAGACAGAGTCTGTTCTGTTTGCTTATGAAATAATATACATATGAGTGTATAGTTTCTGCCATGACAAGCAATGAAGCAAATCATGTTTTGATGTGCAGCCATTTTTTAAAAAAAATCTATTATTCTTGATCTCATTATTTCTTACATGGATATTTATGGAGTAACGGGCTAACCTATTCAGTAAAACCTATAAGTCGGACACTGAACTAAGTATCAATGTCGGTTTTTTAAGACAGGTGGCGGCTTAATTCGGGAAAACGGAGCTGAAATGTCGGTTTTAAGACAGGTGACAGCTTAATGAGGGAACTAGGCGAGCTCAATTCTTCTGTACTAAACGTTCGCTTTGCCAATATTGTACGGTACTGCTTTTCTTTTACACAACTGTAAAACTTGGTTGGAAACTTGATGGATGATACACTGAATTGCCTAGCATTATTATTTGACTCCATGTATGTTTTAACGCAATCACTAATTAACCTTTACTATACAAAAACCTAAATGCCAAAGGAACAATTAAACTTTGTCACCATTTACTGGTGACATAGAAACTACATATTTTACTGGCACTTTGATGTCACGCTGACATTTTTTAACGCGTAAAAGTAATAAAACACACACGTGGTGATTAGTTAATACTTAAAACCTTACCCGGATGTAATAATGGCTGTTGAAATTTGCATCCTGTGCAATTTTGATATTTCCGATCTGATCGAGCTTTTGAAAAACTATTGATTGAATCTCAAACAGCTTGGATCCTGATGAGACGCCGAATTACTCGGCTTTTCATCTGGATCTAAACTGTTTGCAAATGCGGGTCAGGTCGGGATGAGCTGGATAAGCGTCAATGTATACTTTTAGCCTCAATTGTCACAGCATGACCGAATTTCTTCCTGTAAAATTGCACCCTAGGTATTAATTGTTTATTAGCGAATTAACGACGTCAATCCTTACATCACACATCCAAACTACTACGCAAGCTGTTGTATTTATTTACAGAAAGTAATCATTTGGTGTTATTATTTCAACAGTGTGTGTTTAACCCTTTCCTCTCATATAAACGCCATTTTTGGGCGTTTGCAAACAGAGTGGACCAAGATCAGACGACCCTTGTAGGAGCCGTCTGATCAGCATCTGCTCTATTTGGTTGTGCCATGATAAAAGTCAGGTTCTACTACGTCATTGACAATTTTACATAATAAAATTTCATCAAATAAATATTTATGACGTCATTATATTTTACATGAATATAACAGGTAAAATGTTAAGTAACAGATTAACCCTTCTCTTGCTGAATTTTAAAATACATTTCTCCTTCTTTACCCATGCCCTGTTGTATAATTACATATATCTTCACTGTGTACAAGTATTTCGCTGTGCAATCACTGATGTGGAGTGCACTGGTTGCACAACAATTTGTAAATAGTGCAGACCCTGATGAGATAGCTCCTGCATGAGCTGTCTCATCTGGGTCTTCACTATTTACATGTAGGTATATTGACATGAATAGCAAGCGAAGGGTTGACTGGATGACCGAAAACACATGTTTACCATGTAACGTGACCGATATATCCACTCCACCAGGGAATCAAGTGACCTACGTTCAATGAGAGAGAGAGAGAGAGAGAGAGAGAGAGAGAGAGAGAGAGAAGAGAGAGAGAGAGAGCAATATACATCCATTGTAACATATGTAATTCTCATTCAAATCAAATACAGTGGATCCTCGGTATCTCGAACATTAAGGGATCATACAAATTACTTCGAGATAACGGAAGCTCGAGTCAGCCTAATTAACCCATATGAGCAAATGCTCTATTCATCACAATGGTTTCACAAAGTGACTTTTACTGAGTCGTCAAAAGTCGTCAATATGAGGGAATGGGTTAACTTGCAATCTTTCTTGATGTGACAGCTTAATGCAGGTCGAAAGTAATGCTGAAAGCTCCTTTGTATAGCTTTTCAGCATTACTTGCAACCTGCGTCAAGCTGTCACGTGTCTTTATAGATATGTGAAGTAGCGAATTTTAGAGCAATTCTGTATTACAAAAAATGTTGGAAGGGATTGCTTATTTAAACAAGTTATCGAACTTCGAGATATTTGTATATTTGTGACATATATTTGTGACAGGAAAAGGAGCTTTCGCATAACTTCTGTAGATACATTAAGCATTTAAACAGGTTTAAAACCTTTATGTATATTTAGTAAGTTGCAGCTTTGACAAAGTTCGAAAAATAATTCCTCTATGTTATGACTATGTAAAACAGATCATTATTTTACATGGAACAATAAAAAAAGCGATAATGTACGCATGAAATGAATTCGAACATTGTGGCGTATATGGCATCGTTGAGTTGGCTGCCAGTTGGCAGGTCAGCACTCGAATAACGAACTGCGAAATATTTCGCAGTTCATTATTCGCATGCATATAACGAAACAGTTCGCAATCGACTTACGGATAACGAAATGGTCATTAAAAGTTATAATTAGCAGACATTATGTGTATATTGTAGACACTGTAGAACCGATTCATCGTGGATGATCGGGCCATTTTGCATTTTGTAATATAAACAACGAAATAGTTCGTAGTTCAACATCCCAATATAATTATTCTAGACACTGTCGACCTAAGTCATAGTTGAAAAAAATCCGGAGCCATTTCGCAGTTAGTTATTCGAATAACGAAATAATTCGCAGTTCAACTTCCGAATAACGAAATGGTCAAAATAAGTTATAAATGAGCAAGGGTGATATTCCTGACACCGTTGAGTGTTGACCCCAATGATAGTGGATACAAAGCCTGTCATTATTGTTTATAGTGTCCAGAATATCATCTCTGCTCATTTATAACTTATTTTGACCATTTCGTTTGACCATAGTGTTTGCCTGACTTTCACTTAACCCTTCGCTTGCTATTCACGTCAATATACCTACCTGTAAATAGTGAAGACCCAGATGAGACAGTTCCTGCAGGAGCTGTCTCATCAGGTCTGCACTATTTACAAGTTGATTGTGCAACCAGTGCACTCCACAGCAGTGATTACAAAGCGAAATACTTGTACACAGTGAAGATATATGTAGTTATACAACATGACATGGGTAAAGAAGGAGAAATGTATTTTAAAATTCAGCAAGCGAAGGGTTAATCCCTCGCCACTGTGGTCCGAATCCCTAAGTACAGTAAAATCCCTCTACAATGCGGCCACCAAAAGATGTATAATCCAGAGTCTTAAAGGCATTTGTTTGTACTGCTTTCGTCCAGCATTAAGCAACCACTTGTTTTAACCCTTTACTCCATGCTTATTTATGTAAGAAAGAATGATGTCACGAATATTAATTAGGTTTAGTTTTATAATGGCATATAAACACATGAACTTTTGACAGTAGTAGAAACGGCAGAATCATATCAATATTATTTCATTAGCAAACAGAGCAGACCCTGATTAGACGGTCCCCGTAGGAGCCGACTGATCTGCGTCATCTGTTTGCAACGGGACGTAGAAAAGCGTATTGATGGAGTAAAGGTTTCAAAGACACTTATGTTTATTCTTAAAGTGGTCGCTTAAGAGGCTTTTAACAGAAAGTAAAACCCATCTAACGCGTCCAGCAAAACGAGGCATATTTCACAGTGGCAGAGGCAGGTGGTAGCTTAATGCAGGGCGAAAGTAATGCAGAAAGCTCCTATTGGAGCTATCTGCATAACTTTCGTCCTGTATTAAGCAACCACCTGCTTATAAAGACAGGTATATTTATTTATTAAGTGGTCGCTTAAGAGGCTTTTAACATACAGTAAAACCTCTCTATAACGGCCACTATATTGTGTTAATTGGTTGGTATTTAGAGAAGTTGGCTGCTTAAAGCAAGGTGAAAGTAAAACAGAACGCTTCTATAGGAGCGTTCTGTTTTACTTTCGCCTTGCTTTAAGCAGCAACCTGTCTTTAACACAAAATACTTGATGTAATTTAGTGGCCGTTACAGAGAGGTTTTACTGTATATGATAACAAAGTTATAACAATATAAAGTCAAATGATGCGGTAATCATTTAAAGGAGCCAGTCAAAGTTTATCAAATGTTATCAATTAGTTGATATGGTAGATACTCTATGTCCTTTGCTGTACATGTACCCAGACTGTATAAGTATGTATTATCTACCACTTATAATTATTTAGTAGCACGGGATTTAATTACTGCACGTCTTCTAATATAAGCGAAGTAAGCAAACGTTTCAGGATGAATTACATTACAGGAAACGTGCTGGTTCTATTTATAAGTCTACATAGTGCGCAGTGCCTTTTCATCGATGGGTGTCCGTTATATGGATGTCGACCAAGCGGAACATTTTCTTTCTCTCAAACCATTCCGAAGACTGTATCCGTAAACTGGGTCAGTCAGTTTCTGCTGGACCCAGTGCCATTTGCCGCAGGATGTGTAGCGGACAGCGTAAACATTGTATGTCTGTCTAACGGACCTTTTTCCGAAGACAAGGGATACATCAGTCTAAACGGTGAGAATGGGACTATACGGTGGAAGGATCGGATACTGACCTATCCAACACTACCGATACTGGATAACTACGGAGATGTTACTGGCACGGACGGGTATAGTCTAGTGCATTACGACCAGGATGGCAAGAAATATCCAATTATCAACGTTCGTGGACTGGCTCCAGTGTTCAACATCCAGCTGGTTGGTACTATGTACCTTCTTATGGTTTCTGAAAACGGTGGTTTATTTGTGAGGGATACGAATGCTATACCAGTGGCGGCGATATTCCTAAATGCCACAGTGCAGAGAACTAACGGAACGTTTATTCCTGTCTCACAACCTGTCGTAAACGGACAAAGATTTTATGTGCTCACAGAATTTGTTCCAAATTCAGATATTTATGATCCAAAGACTTTGAACATGCAACGATTGTATGCTATAGACATTCACCACCGAATGGCCGATATTATGACTATAGCCTGGTATTTCAATTTTGAAATGGAAAATGACTACGACGGTATTACAAGGGGTCAAGAAACAAAGAAATATAACGTTCAAGATATGATGGCACATATCAGAGAGAATGAGCGAAGCAAACAAGTTTTGTTGTGGGACAACTACTTAGATACTGTTTTTATTGCTCTGCCACCTCCTTATAAGTATAGGGTTGCTTCCACCAGCAACATGCCAAACACGTTCTGGGCCCTGAAAGATGCCGTGAATGATACACAGCTAAGCTTTCGGTCTACGCTAGACGTTTCGCACATGGCTACCTTCGAACCCGACGTTTGCTCAGACGCCCTTGCAGTCCACAATTTGTGGGCGATAACCACCTCTTCCAAAATACTCTCTGTCTCGCCTCAAGGAAATATTACCAAAGAAATTGATTTGAATGTATTGCTTAAATCTCAAGTGTTCGTCACCTCAAAAATGTCCCTTGTTCGCGAAAACGACACCACTCCTGACGTTCTGGTTCTCGGCTTAAAGACACAACCAAATACTAAACACATGGTTGATTCTCGGCTTCGTTTTGTCCCCCGCAATGATCTAAATGTCACCTACGTCATTGCTTTAGATACAGCACCGGAAAATGGAGAGCTTCTCTGGGCGATACCTGTGCCGGAAGGCCTTGAGGTGAAAGGTCAAATATCTGGTGCCAGTGGGGCAGATGTTCGCCAGAAGGATCAGCTGGTATTGTACGCGGATGATGGAGCAAAGACATCCAAGATTATCAGTATCCATTGACAAAGTGCATGTGGAAACACAAACACGTGTAAGATAGTATGCTGCTGTAAAATATATTGCTGCTCAAACATCTGATAGGTTGCGTATTCTGTTTACTTTAAAATAAATCGAATACAAAAGAAATTGGTTTAAAACGGAATCTGTCTGAAGTGGCCTTCAATAAGATGTCTAATTATGAGTCTGCAAAGCAGGTGGTAGCTTAATACAGATCAAAAGTAATGCAAAAAGTTCCATTAATCAACCATCTGCTTTTTAAGACTCTTGTGTTCAGTAAATGATGGGCCGCTTAGGACAGGTTCTACTATATACTAAGAAGCCGCGTCATGTCATCATTACAATGACAAAAATTGAGACAATACATTAAAACTTTCGGCTTCCATCTTATGTATAGGGTAAATGGATGAGGAAATAATATATATCAATACTATGATATTTTGAGGAGTCAAGTTTGGCCCATATTGATTGTAGACCGAAAATACTTCATCATTAGGAGTTCGTAGTGCAAAAATATTGAAAACCTTTGCTGGAGGAAATACTTGTGCTGGACTTCGCCCATTATGAATATTGATTACTTTAACTCACTCCCTTATAGGTTATTTTTAGACGCAACCTCTTGAATAAATCTACGGAAAAGGGGCATTTACTACATTGAGTAGAACTGTGTATTTTGGAACGATTGTGATGAACAGAGTATTTATTTATATGGGGTGACTTTTACAGAGGCATCAAAAGGTATCAATATAAGGGAATGGGTAAATTATTGTATTACAAATAAGGAAATGTAGTGTTATGGAGATCCGTAGAGAATCAGAATTGTAACATACAGTGTATAAGCAAACAAGGAAATTACTTATCAGACAATACACGTATACATATGCCATATGGTAAAAAAACGGCGAGACAATGATGTACATGGCTAAACTTAACGTCTAAAATAGAACATATCTTAACCCTTCTCTTGCTGAATTCTAAAACACATTTCTCCTTCTTTACCCATGCCCTTTTGTATAATTACATATATCTTCACTGTGTACAAGTATTTCGCTGTGCAATCACTGCTGTGGAGTGCACTGGTTGCACAATCAAATTGTAAACAGTGCAGACCCTGATGAGACAGCACCTGCAGGAGCTGTCTCATCTGGGTCTTCACTATTTACAGGTAGGTATATTGACACGAATAGCAAGCGAAGGGTTAAACGGCCATTCATTTATTGAACATAGGAGTCTTAAAAATAGGTGGTTGCTTAATGCAGGGTAAAAGTAATGTAGAAATCTCATATATGAGTTTCCTGCATTACTTTCGACATGCATTAATCTACCACCTGTCTTACAGACCCATATTGCAGTTTCAAAATGGTCTTTTGCTTCAAAATTCAAAGTAAATGAACATGTCTCCACTCCCTCCAAAACCGCGATCCAAGTGTCTCACGGTTTGTTTCTTTAGTTGATGCCAACGTCTCGTATTTACAAAATGAAACATTTGTATAGGTTAGACCATGGTTTAATACATATAGGCTACATACAGACTCTCAAAAGTGATCACTTATGAATAAATAACGATGTCACTAATAGCAGTGACTGACAATAATGCACTGACAATAATGCACTGACAATAATGCAGAAAGCGCTTACTCAAGTTCTTCTGCATAACGTTCGTATTTTACATGTACAGTAAAAACCCTATAAACGACTGGACATTTAGTAAATACGAATTTAGATCATTTTAGGCAGGTGGCTGCTTAATGCAGGTTGAAAGTCATGCAGAAAATCTCCTTTAGGAGCTTTCTGCATGACTTTTACCCTGCATTAAGCTGCCACCTGATATGCAGAGCGGCATTGATAGTAATGTCAACGTCCGGTTTAGAGCGGTTTCGTTGTATTGTATATCAAAAGTCCTCATAGTGTTGTTTCTTCTCCATGTATGTATGTAACCGAATAAATAGCTTACTCCTATAATCTATAAATAGAAAACAGATAAAAGATTTAAGTGATTATTATCTTTGCCATGACCTCATAACTTTTGAATGGCTTTTGAACTATATTTCTGACAGTTATGGTCGCTTGATAATGAAAGGGTTCAGATATCCAATACAAAATAGAATTAATGACAGGGAAAAAACTCGAACTTTTGACCAGATATTGAAACAGCTGGTTTTTGGCATCCAGGTCATACATTAGAACCTATCCTAATCGGTCAATCATTTATTGAACACAGGAGGCTTAAAAAAATAGGCGGTTGCTTAATACAGGGTAAAAGTAATACAGAAAGCTCCTATAGCAGCTTTCTGCATTACATTTGACCTGCATTAAGCTACCACCTGCATTACAGGACCTATACTTAAAAAAATGACAGCCGTTTAAGAGAGGTTCTACTGTACATGTACAATGGTGTATACATATAGATTTGTATCTACAATGCTACAATGAATAAACATTGGTGTTTTAGCCATAACTCTTAACCTGGTGAATAAACATGTAACAATGAAGACAATGTGTGAAATATGGAAGGTGGAACATTGTAACCATTTTTTAAAGAAAAGTAACACAACTATCAAATTCCAGTAGCAAACAGCAGACCCTGATCAGACGGCTCTTAAAGGAGCCTTCTGATCTGGGTCTACTCTGTTTGCAAATGAGCGTTTATAGGAAGGAAATGGTTAATACAGGTTCTACTGTACATGTACAATATAATATACATACTGCGGCCATTTAAAGGGGGAAAAACATGTTTAACTTTAACCGTAACCTGTAACCTCCTGAATACACACACAGTAGAACCTGTCTTAAGCGACCATCAAAAGGAGGTCTAATTATGGGTCTGTAAGGCAGGTGGTAGCTTAATACAGGTCAAAAGTAATGCAGAAATGGTGACCCTGTGTACATTAATTAACTAGATTTTATTATGCTCGCGAACAAGGGAATACAGTAAAATCCCGCTAATGCGACCACCTAAAAGAGGTATAATTATGGGTGCTAGATGCAGGTGGTAGCTTAATACAGGACAAAGGTAATGCAGAAAGCTCCTAGAGGAGCTTTCTGCATTACTTTTGCCCTGCATTAAGCAACCACCTGCTTATAAAGACAACAATGTGTATTTATTAAGTGGTCGCATTAGAGGGGTTCTACTGTATTGTACCATAGCGCAAACTGTAGAATCAGATCCATATAATTTCTTAATCAAGAAGAGCATACCCTGATCAGACGACTCCTACAAGAGCCATCTGATGTACGCCTATTCTGGTTTGTAAATGGCGCATGCGTGAGGTTAATGGTTTGAAGAGCTAACGTAACGTCTTTATACTTCGCCGTGCATATACCAAACACATTTAAATGTTTATACTTAAGCCAGAGGTCCAGATAAGATGCGTAAATTAAAACACTTTCAAGAATAACTTCTTTATTTCTCCACCAAACCCTATGTTGTGACCACTCTTTAGAATCGTCTCGTAGAGACGATTCTAAAGAGTGGTCACAACATAGGGTTTGGTGGACTACGAGACGATTCTAAAGAGCGGTCACAACATAGGGTTTGGTGGACTACGAGACGATTCTAAAGAGCGGTCACAACATAGGGTTTGGTGGACTACGAGACGATTCTAAAGAGCGGTCACAACATAGGGTTTGGTGGACTACGAGACGATTCTAAAGAGTGGTCACAACATAGGGTTTGGTGGACTACGAGACGATTCTAAAGAGTGGTCACAACATAGGGTTTGGTGGACTACGAGACGATTCTAAAGAGCGGTCACAACATAGGGTTTGGTGGACTACGAGACGATTCTAAAGAGTGGTCACAACATAGGGTTTGGTGGACTACGAGACGATTCTAAAGAGCGGTCACAACATAGGGTTTGGTGGAGACGATTCTAAAGAGCGGTCACAACATAGGGTTTGGTGGAGAAATGACAAGTTTAGTATGCGTGTACACGTCGTTATCTGTAGCTCTGACTTAACAGAGTTTTTAGCTATATAAGATTTCGTTTTATTCATATACATGTAGATGTTTTCGAGGCAAAGTTCGCTTTGTCATTTTTGTGCTTTTGAATAACATTTTCGAATATTCTTTCGAGTATTTCAGAATGAAACAAGAGCCGCGTGCGGCGCCAATGCTCGTCTAATTTAGTTCTTGTCCAGCTAAATTAAAACTTTTTGAAAAAATAAGGTCCATAACCCAAAAAGTTTGAAATCAAGAGTTACGGTTCTTTTGTAGGGACCTTCTCCTTAATGAGATCTACCCACCTATGAAGTTTCATCTTGTTACCTCTTATACTTTTCGAGTACTGAGCTACATTAACCCTTCGCTTGCTGAATTTTAAAATACATTTCTCCTTCTTTACGCATGCCCTGTCGTCTAATTACATATATCTTCACTGTGAACAAGTATTTTGCTGTGCAATCACTGCTGTGGAGTGCATCAACTTGTAAATAGTGCAGACCCTGATGAGACAGCTCCTGCAGGAGCTGTCTCATCTGGGTCTTCACTATTTACAGGTACGTATATTGACGCGATTAGCAAGCGAAGGGTTAAACTTTTTGCACGCCGAAGACGACAACGCCGACTACAACACCAACGCCTACGACTACGACAACTACGACTCAGTGATCACAAAAGCTCGATGTAAATGACATTACTTTTGGAAAGAAGGAGAAAATAATTAACTCTAACAAATTTCTAACTGTATACTTGACGAAAGTTATGGAGCTTCTACATAACTTGTCTGCACTAAAGGCAGACATCGGAATTTAATTATCAATAATATATAGTCACAAAGCGCATACGCACACACAACATCACTACTGCCAATTTAAATTGATTATAAAGTGTAAAACATAACTTCTTCCTCCATTTTGGTCTCTGCCAAACACTGGCGCGAAACTAGCTAATTACCTATATGAATTATAGTCAACTGCGATTTTCACGCCAGTCTTTCCCACACACAGATTTATGATCAGTGCAGAAAATAGAGTCAAATTAAAGTAAATTGTATATTACAATAAAACTTATAAGAGAGTTTCTTGAGGTAGAGTAAACTTTTGAGCAAGTGCAGATAGAGACTTGATATTTGGCATGCATGTGTATCTCATAAAATCGCACATTTTGAAGGGTGACATGATAAGGTCAAGGTCATCCTTCAAGGTCAGATGTCAAATATACAGGTCAAATCACCGACTTTAACATTGGCCATAACTTTTGAACCTGTAGAGAAGAGACTTGATATTTGGCATGCACGTGTATCTCATGAAGCTGCACACTTTGTGTTAAGGTCAATGTCATCCTTGAGGGTCAAAGGTCAAATTGGGCGGGGGCATTGTGTTTCACAAACACATCTTTTTCAGAATCATATTCCGATGTATGCCTTTATACAACCACCTGCTTCTAAATATGTGTATTTTTATTCACTAATATAGAGCGGCTCTATTGTATTAGGTAACAATAACGATTTGCCTACTAACGACCCTTTTGGGCAGGTGACTGGTTGATTATTTACTTCATAAATACGCCTGTCTATGCCTTTGCAAACAGAATAGACCCAGATCAGACGGCTCCTGTAGGAGCCATCTGACCAGGGTCTGCTCCCTTTGCTGATGAAATAATAAGACATATGATTCCATAGTTTCTGTTCTGACCAAACCATTCTGTTTTCTAGTGCTATTACAAAAGTAATCTGATTAATATGCATGATGTCATTATTTCTTACATGAATATTCATGGGATAAATGCAGGGTGAAATGCATGCAGAAAACTCCCACAGTGCATTAAGCTGTCACTTGTCTTAACTCATTCCCTCATATTGACGACTTTTGACGACTCTGTAAAAGTCACTTTGTGAAACCATTGTGATAAATAGAGCATTTGCTCCTATAGGAGCAAATGCTCTATTTATCACAATGGTTTCAAACTACAAAATTCTAAAAGTTTTCTTTTCTCTAGTTAATGCTCCTTTTCAGTAGATTTATTCAAAGAGGTTGTATCTAAAAATAGCATATGAGTGAATGGGTTAAAGGTCAATAATGATAACGTATATAAGTGAGAGTTCGAATGATCGAGGTTTTACTGCAATTATCAGCTGAATGTTTATAAAGATAGTTGAACACGATGTTTTGGCCATGACAGACACTATAGAATCAGATCTATATAATTCCATCAGTAAACATAGCAGACCCTGACCAAACGGCGTCTATAGGAGTTATCTGACTTTGGTCTACTCTGTTTGCAAATGCATGAAAATGCATTTATTTGAAGGAAAGGGTTAACCCATTCCCTGTTGAATAGTCGTGTAAGAAATATTGACACGATGAATATTTATTATATTATATATATAACAGCATCAGACGGCTCCTATAGGATTTGTCTTATTTGGGTAAGGCATGGAAAGGCATTTCTATGGGGGAAAGGGTTAAGGTAGGCTACAGTGCAGATAGGCCAATAGTCAAAAGTGCTTTGTCATTCATGTCGGAATCGAATTTCTTTTAAATGTCGTAAACAGAAATCGAATACAAATTGGGTCATGGGTCTGGAGGGTAGGTGACCTTTTGACCTATGCTATGTCTACAGATCCGTTGACCGTATCGGAATGGTGTGTATATGTAAGTTAATTTGGTTGACCTTCACCATGGTCAGGACGAATAAGTGGTGCATTTTTCAAACACTTGTGACCCAGATGAGACACCGAGTAACTCGGCCCCTCATTAGGATCCAAACTGTTTGACACTGTTATATTTCTTAACCCATTATCTCATAGGCTATTTTTAGATACAACCTCGTTGTATAAATCTGCCGAAAAGGAACATTAACTAGAGAAAAGGAGAATTTTAGAATTTTGTAGTTTCAAACCATTTTGATAAATAGAGCATTTGGTCCTATAGGAGCAAATTCTTTATTTATCACAATGGTTTCACAAAGTGACTTTTACAGAATCGTCAATATGAGGGAATGGGTTAACCCTTAAATAGGGAAATACGCATATTTACGCCTGTAAATGCCTTTGTAAACAAAGGTAGACCCAGATTAAGCAGCCCCAATTTGCTTATGGGGTAGAATGTGTTTCTGTAGTTTCTGTCATGGTCAAACAGCTAATATTCATATACCATTATAAAAATGTCATTCAATTAACCCTTTCCTGTTCTGTATTTAGGCAAAATTTCAACACCTACTGAATATTCATTAACAAAATAGTTATAAAGAAATATGGAAGGTGGAACACTGTAGACATTTTAGAAAGTAAAGAAACAGATATATCAAATTTTATTAGCAAACAGAGCAGACCCTGATCAGACGGCTCCTCTAGGAGCCATCTGATCTGGGTCTACTCTGTTTGCAAATGCGTGACAACACGTTTATATGAGGGAAAGGGTTAAGACTTATGATTTCGTTCTTACATACTCACGAAGTAAATGCTAAAGTGTAGATGGCTATATACATTAATCAGCAGCTTAAAATTAACCATTTAATTCATAAATATTCATGTAAGAAATTATGCCATCATGAATATCAATTACTGCAAAAACTCGATGCTACGAAATTTTAGTTCTGAAGAGTTTATGTCTTTGTAGCCAAGTGGCTGCTTAATCCTAGAGGAGCTTTCTGCGTGACTTTCACCCTGCATTAAGCTGTCATCTGTCTTAAAGATCAATAATGGTGCGCATTTGAGTATTCGTATAATCGAGATTTTACAGCAGATTAATTGCTATAATAGCACAAGGACACATGAAGTATTGGCCTTGACGGAAATTGTAGAATCATATGAACCCTTTCCATCATAGGCTATTTTTAGATCCAATCACTTTGAATAAATCTACCGTAAAGGAGCATTAACTAGAGAAAAGAAAAAAAATAGAATTTTGTAGTTTGAAACCATTGTGATAAATAGAGCATTTGCTCCCAATAGAAGCAAATGCTGTATTTATCACAATGGTTTCAACAGGTGATTTTTACAGAGGCGTAGAAAGGCGTATTTATGGAGGAACGGGTTAAGCAAAAATAGCAGATCCTGATCTAACGGCTTCTAAAGGAGCCGTCTGATCTGGGCCTACTCCGTTTGCAAAGTCGTGGAAAGGCGTATTTATGGAGTAAAGAGTTAAGGGTTTCTTTGAAACAACACAGACGTTGAAACGGCCCCTTTCTCTGTTCAGTATTCATGTAAGGAATAATGATATCATGAATATTTATAAGCTGATTGTTTTATAATGGAACGTGTACACAGGATGTTTCGGTGTTTGTGGAAACTGCAAATCCATATTTATTATAATTTCATAAGCAAACAGAGAAAACCCTGATGAGATGGCTCCTACAAGAGCCGTCTAATTTGCGTCTACCCCGTTGCACATGCGTAGAAAGACGTATTTATAGATTAATGGATGAAGGTTGTCCTTGGAACAATACTAAATGGTGAACATGTATATCCGAACAAAACGATGGATCAGGGTCTACACGGTTTGACTCGGTGAATAGCATACCAATATATTCACGCAATGATCTTTCCATTTGATACTGGTTTAGGGGTGTTTGAACGGGGGAAATAGCAAATGCTAAGTTTTATGATATTATTGAAAATATGTGTTTATTGTAGCGACGATCATTTTTAATATCAAGCGCTTTTGAACGCACATATAAAGAGCGCTATATAAATATATAATGATAATAATAATAATAATAATAATTAATAATAATAATAATAATAATAGTAATAATAATAATAATAACTAAACTACTGTCGACGAAGGGCCCCGCCCGCGTAGAAAGTATCGCATATTGTAAGCCTGATTTTCCTAATGCAGACCAGCAGCAGCATAATTAAATATGCATGTAGTTTGCTTAAATGGGTACTCTTTGCTAGGTACTTGAATAATAAGCATGTAGTGAGCAAGTTTGATAGAAATCGGACCAATCTTTCAGAAGATATGTCACAGAAATAATCAGCCAACCAGATGGTATCATCATCAATAAATATGTTCAGTATATGCCAACCACAAAACCCATATGAAGTTATTGGATATCAAGTACACTGAGCAAGTTTGGTGAACATTGCACCATTTCTTGAGGAGATATTGCATGGAAACCAATCGGCTAATCAGAGTGCAGCAGCCAAAGTGAAAATGCCTGTAATTTAAAACCAGAAATGGTGTCAAAGTCACCTGATGCTCACCTGTTTAAAAGTTAAGTCTAAAACGTGTCATATTGAACAAAATAAATCATTCAATTTCCAATTTAAACTTAATTGCATCAATATCAGAACCAAAATGCAACTAAATACCAATTTTCAGCAACTTAAAATATTATTAAACAATATATATTCCAGGTATGGAAGCCCTAGGTCTACTAGTTCCAATGTAATAGGCATTTAATATATTTTTTGCAAAAGTAGGTTAAAGGTGAAGGTCAGGTCATACCAAGTATAGAAGCCCTTTGCCTACCTTGTCCAATAGCATAGGCATTTAAAGAGTTTTGCAAAAGTAGGTCAAAGTCAAGGTCATATGGTAAAAAACATTTGTATGGTTGGAAAGTCTTAAGACAGGAAAGATGCATACCAAGTATGGAAGCCCTAGGCCTATTGGTCCCAATGCTAATGCATTTAAAGACTTGCAAAAGCAGGTAAAAGGTTAATGTCAAGGTCAGAAGGGCAAAATATGTCGGCATGGTCATACCAAGTATGAAAGCCCCAGGTCTATTGGTTCCAATGTTATATACACTTAAATATGTTTTGCAAATGTAGGTCAAAGGTCAAGGTCATATGGTAAAAATCATTGGTATGTTTGAAAAAGTCATTTATAGACAGAGAAGATCGATACCAATTATGGAAGTATATGCATTTAAAGACTTCTGCAAAAGTAGGTCAAAGGTCAAGGTCAATGTCTGAAAGGCAAACATGTTGTCATGGTCATACCAAGTATGGAAGTCCTAAGCCTAATGGTTGCCATGCTATATACTTTTTTTCAAAAGTAGGTCAAAGATCAAGGTCAAGGTCACATGGTAAAGCCCTTGGCCTACTGGTTCAAATTGTATAGACATTTAAGTAATTTTGCAAAAGTAGGTCAAATGTCAAAGCAACATGACACAAACAATGATATTGTTGGAAAGATCTGAACACAGAACAGTTGCATACCAAGTATGGAAGCCCTTGGCCCATATATTATAGTCATTTAAGTTTTTTGAAAAAGTAGGTCAAAGGTCAAGGTCAAGGTCAGAAGGGCAAAAAATGTTGACATGTTCATACAATAGTATGGAATCCCTAGGTATATTGGTTCCAATAATACAGACATTTAAAGATTTTTGCAAAAGTAGGTCAAAGGTCAATTTCAAGGTCAGAAGGGCAAACAATGATATTGTTGGAAAGGTCTTGACACAAGAATGGTGCATATTAAGTATGGAAGCCCTAGGTCCGTTTGTTCAAATGTTATAGGCATTTAAAGATTTTTGCAAAAGTAGGTTAAAGGTCAAGGTCAAGATCAGAAGGGCAAAAATGCTGGAATGGTCATACTAAGTATGGAAGCACTAGACCTATTGGTTCCAATAATACAGGCATACCAAGTACACTGAGCAAGGTTAGTGAAAACTGGACCATTCCTTGAGGAGATATTGCACGGAAACCGGATTGCAACAGCCTAAGTGAAAATGCCCGTAATTTTCCAAACAATGCGTGGAAATTGCCCAACACAGAACCTATGTGAGGTATTTGAATACCAAGTACACGGAGCAAGTTTGGTGAAAATTGGACCATTCCTGGAGGAGATATTGCGCGGAAACAAATTGGCTAATCAGATCGCAACAGCCTAAGTTAAAATGCCCGTAATTTACCATAAAAAAGCGGAATTGCCGAACACAGAACCCATGCAAGGTACTTGGATATCAAGTACAATGAGCAAGTTTGGTGAAAATTGGACCATTCTTTAAGGAGATATTGTGCGGAAACCAAAGACGGGCAGAGGGACGGACGGACAGACAGACAAACTGATTACTATAGGGCACCCGCATTTTCATGCGGGGCCCTAATTATAATAATCATAGTCATTATTTCTGACATGAATATTCATGCAGTAAAGAGTTAAGGTGTGTTTAAAATTATTCGCAAGCGTGTCATTCAATGACCTACTGCGAGTACGAGCGTATGTTTGCCATTTCAAAGTCCTCATACCGACAGGGAAATAATGTCAAGAGGAACATGTGTCAAACATCTTGGTGAAATCATCAGTGACGACAACACTGCATATTGAACGTCGTTCATTTGACGTCCGAAAATATCGTATTGTCCACCAGTCGTTTTCGTTCTTTCCTATTTTCGAATTTCCACTCCGATAGTACCGATACTAATTGAATTGTCGACACACCAATACATTATGTTCTACCTGTCATTACCGAGATGAAAGAACAACGACACAACACATGCCGTTAAGTCGACCAGCAGTTTTAGACCACTCTCTTTTCCCACGGTTCAATGGCATTCACATTCATTTCTGTCACAGACTTTTTTGTTTTGAATGAAATTCAAAGAAATTTATGTTTCTACTTAGAAGCAATAACTTTAGTGAAAATTCACTTGTCTGGTTAATGTACCGAGCAGCATTGAATCCAAGTACAATTAAAACCCTGCTGTGAAAAAATAATGTCTTCTAGTTTGACTATATCCGATTCTATCAGGCTTTTGAGAAGCTATTAACAAAGTGTCAAACAGCTTGGATCCTGATGAGACGCCGAGTTACTCGGCGTCTCATCTGGATCCAAGCTGTTTGCAAATTCAGGTCAGGTCGGTAACAGCGGAATTAAGGTTAACGACGGTTGGCATTCCTAATTATTCTCCATTGAGCTATTAGACGCAATGACTTGTGTCACATTTATTGTAACTACAATTTTAGCTGCATAGTCTTATGTCTCGAATTATCTCTTACCCCACTGACTGTAAAAAAACAGTTGCTCAAATTTAGATCTGGTGCAATCTTAAATTTCCCCATTCGATAAAGCTTTTGAGAACATATTGACCGAATTTCAAACAGCTGGGATCCTGATGAAGTGCCGAGTTACTCGGCGTCTCATCTGGATCCAAGCTGTTTGTAAATGTCAGTTATGTCGTGATTGGCAAGATAAAGGTTATTACACAGAGGGTGAAACCATGATATCTTTTGCAAGACATTTGATACCTCGTCGTCTCCCCAGGAACCAAGTTTCACGATTATGGCAATGACTGGAATGGAAGCGAGATGCATAGCCCTTTGAGTGCTGCATTGAATGGCTCAACATTGTTTAAACACAGAGCCCCTTCAGAGTGCAGGAGGATTTTGATTGACTAGCAGTGCATACCCTGATCAAAGGGCTCCCCGAGGAGTCCTCTGATCTGGATCTACACAGTTTGCAAATGCCAGTACATTCGTTTCGTTTCTCGCATTCAAAAGTTATGAATTTGTTGATACTGGTGATATGTTTTACCGATAGCACCATAGTGTAACAAGGCACCACAGTGTAACCCAGTATCTCATGAATATTCATGACTGTATGCATACTATGTAACCGACATCATGAACAAGGGCATTTATAGTATGGAAGAAACTGTGTAACACTTTACTACATGAATATTCATGTAAGAATATTAACCCCTCGCTTGCTGAATTTTGAAATACATTTCTCCTTCTTTACCCATGCCCTGTTGTATAATTACATATATCTTCACTGTGTACAAGTATTTCGCTGTGCAATCACTGTTGTGGAGTGCACTGGTTGCACAATCAACTTGTAAATAGTACAGACCCTGATGAGACAGCTCCTGCAGGAGCTGTCTCATCTGGGTCTTCACTATTTACAGGTAGGTATATTGACGTGAAGAGCAAGCGAAGGGTTAAATATTAATTAGATTTATTGTTATGATAGTACATGGGCACATGAAGTTTTGACCATGGCAGAAACTGTAGAATCATATACATGTATATCCCATATCATAAGCAAACAGAATAGACCTGTAGGAGTCGTCTGATCTGGGGCTATCCTGTTTACAAACGCATAGAAAGGCGTTTTTATGGAGGAAATGGATAAATAAACCCATGCTAGTTCATAAGCCAACAAAGTAGACCATGATATGGGTATACTCATTTAGCAAATATACGAAAAGGTGTCGTCTCTACGGATTAAATAGTTAAAATGGCATATGAACAGACTCAATAAAACCGAGTCTGCAATTTTCTCTTTTTGTGTTGCAATTTTTGCTCTCGGGGGATCACCTCCCTTCAGAATTTATATAAACAAGGACATTGTTTTTGGAATGGCAGACACTGTGAATCAGATCTGCGTGATTCCATAACCAACCATGTGTGGTTGTGAAACACTATGCCCCCGATATGACTTTTGAGTTTGATGTATGACCTTGATCTTAATCAGTCATCCCTTAAAAAAGGGTTCGCCTCTATAAGTAGTACATGCATGCCAAGTTTGTTGAATGGCGACAGAATTATCAGTAACGGCCAACCAACCAACCAACCAACAAACCAACAGACAGACAAGCAAAAAAAAAGTGCAGGCCCGGAGTGAAAAGGGCCCGAAAATGGCGTCTGTATGAGGTAATGGTTTAACTCATTCTCTCACAGGCTATGTTAGACCCAACCTTTTTGTATTAATCTACCGAAAAGGAGAAAAGAGAGAAAAGGAACATTTTCAGAAATTTGTAGTATGAACCATTGTGATAAACAGAGCATTAGCTCCTATAGGAGCAAACGCTCTATTTATCACAATGGTTTCACAATGTGAATTTTATAGAAGCGCAAAAATGCGTCACTAGGGGGTAATGTTTTAACCGCCACATATCCTTTGATATGCAATTTGATGTTATCTTATAAATGTATTCGTTAATTTTAGTGCGCAGACAAAATTACTGGAGCTGACGAAATGTTCACTGGACATGGACGTTATACTCTTTCAATATGTGATATTGATAATCTTCGCAAATGGTTTGGTACCAATGAGACACCGAGTAAGCATTCCGGGGTTCACAAGCTATCTTATCGGTTCGCAAGATGTGACTATCCAATCGTTCTGCAAGATGTGATTATCCTGTCGTTCCGCCAGATGTGACTATCCGGTCGTTATGCAAGATCTGAGTATCTTATCCTTTCGCTTACTGCGACTATCCTGTTGTCTCGCAACATGTGAATATTCTACCGTTTTGCCAAATGGGACTATCATGTCGTTGCGCAAGATGGGAATACCCTGCCAGTGACTATCCAGTCGTCTCGCAAGGAGTGACAGTCCTGTTGTATCGCAAAATGTGACTATCCTGTCGTTTCGCAAGATTCGAATATCCAATTGTCTCGCAGGATGTAACTATCCTATTGTATCGTAAGATAATTCTGTTTACACTCCGCCCGCCATACGGACAAGAAATAGAAGAAACCACCCTTTTTTAAAATAGAAATACGCGAGTCTTCTTTATTTTTATTGTGTAGATCTTAATCAGAGTGTTTCGTCAGAATCTCCTGTAATCTATATAAACATTTTTGCCTTATAGTATGCACATTTAAGGGCTGCTAGAATAAAGCAGATTAAGACCCAGTGTAGATCTACATGTTGAATTCGGATAATTGGTTTAATTTCTACACATACATTTCGTTAAAACTTGTCATTACTACAGTTCAATTGTTTGACCATTTACTACATGAACATTTAAGTTAGAAATAAACGAATATTCTCGAGGTGTATGAACACAAGTTAGTTTGGTCATGACAGAACAGGAGCCGTCTGATCTGGATCTACTGTTTGCACAAACGTTATAATATGTACTTGTGGAGCAAATGGTTAAGATGACGGAAAGTACTTTCCATGTATTTACTGTAGGGTGACAGATACTTATTAGGCGTCTTATATTTTTCTTAGTTCAAACAAAATACTGTGTCATAGATTGAAAACAAATGTAGTGAAAGTTTATATTAATATATCGTTACGCTATTTTGACATTGTCAGACAATTTGTTAAGAATCCATAGCTACAGATATAGATGCGTAGTCAGGTACTAAAATCGTCATTTCTCCACCAAACCCTATGGTGTGACCACTCTTTAGAATCGTCTCTTCGAGACGATTCTAAAGAGTGGTCACAACATAGGGTTTGGTAGAAAAAATTAGAAGTTTTTCTTGAAAATGTTTTAATTTACGCATCTTATCTGGACCTCTGGATTCATTTTCCATTTTAAACATTTTGTTGCTGCAACGACCTAACCTGGTAGCACATTTTCTAACGCTTAGGATCTAGGTTAGGCACCAGCATAGTCGGTGTCTTATTTACATAGATTTATTCACAGATATTGAAGAAAACTCAGCTGAAACAGAATATAGTCTTAGCTGGCGAAATGCATTATATAGTGATAGGTTTAGAAATTAAATGTCAGAGATTAGATGAAAGCAGAATTGTACTGACTCTTTTTTGTATAATTTGATTCTGTTATGACATAATAAAATGATAAACAAAAATAGATTCAATCAGATAAAGTAAAGAACTGACATCTACAGAAAGCGTTTTCTAGAGATTACATTTCCATCGGCCATTCAGTTCATTATAGAAAGTCGGTCAGTAGGTGAATGGACCGCTCGCTACATGATACTCTTTTTCCAGACAACGCAAAGTAAAGAATTCTGATCAGATTACTTTATTACCCCTGCAAAGAGCTCCAGACAAGATGTGTAAATTAAAACATTTCAAGAATAACTTCTTTATTTCTCCACCAATTCCTATGTTGTGACCATTCTTTAGAATCGTCTCGAAGAGACAATTCTAAAGAATGGTCACAACATGGGGATTGGTGGAGAAAAGACGATTTCAGCATTTGAGTACGCATCTTTATCTGTTGTTCTGCTTCTCAGGCTGAAAACTTAAAGTTTGTTAAAAAAAATAAGCTGTTGAAAGTTTTAATTATATCCGATTCATTCAAGCTCTTATTTAACTAGTTAGTGCCAGACAATTTGGATCCTTAATAAATATTAGTCTGTTCACGCTTAGCATGGAAATAGTTATTCCTATTCTGCCGTAAAAATGGATGTTTGCCTAAATATGTAATCTGCTCATATTTTGCCAAATTTTCGTATCAAAATAACTTGAGAATCGGAATCAGTGTGAATTGAAACTAAGTGCTAAATCACATGGTAAGAAAAGAGTCGTTTCTATCGAAAACTAGTATTATTTTTTTATTACCAACTCGGAAACCAATGTCCGCAATAATCTGTCGTAAAACTCAGTTGTACATGTTGGTAAGGCGCTACACAGTAGATATTTTCTATTTGCGTTTCACTGATACATCATTTGGTTAGACATTTGGTTGCTTAAGCATTTAAACGCTGAATTGTTCAAAATTCAAACAGGCCAAACTTACAATAAATATTAAGAGATTATATTAAAAAGAAAAAATGAAACATGACAAACAGTACAGATCCTGATGAGCCCTCTCGTCTGTGTCTTCACTGTTTGCAAAAGGGCATTAGTGACCCGTATGCTGCCCTGAAATGGTTAATGGGCAAATACAGTAAAACAGAAACAAATACATTGTCATGCATTAAGATAAGATAATGATTTATTATTGAGACTTGTGATCAAATATATCAAATAAACTCATAGGTAGCACCCGTCCCTTTGGGTCTATAAGTCACCAACCTTTTTTTCATCATAGATAAAATCCCTTTTAAACAACTACGAATACATTGAATACTGTGTTAAACGGTCATGGACTGGTTGAACATAGGAATCAGATTCACCTTTTCTAACGCTTAGGATCTAGAAGAGACGATTCTAAAGAATGGGATTGGTGGAGAAAAGACGATTTCAGCATTTGTGTACCCACCTTTATCTGTTGTTCAGCTTCTCATGCTGAAATCTTAAGTTTGCTTAAAAATAAGCTGTTGAAAATTTTACTTATATCCGATTCGTACAAGCTATTATTAAACATGTAAGTGCCAGACAATTTGGATCCTAAATAAATATTAGTCTGTTCACGCTTAGCATGGAAATAGTTATTCCTATTCTGCCGTACAAATGGATTTTTGCCAAATTTTCGTAACAAAATATCTTGAGAATCGGAATCAGTGTGAATTGAAACTAAGTGATAAATCACATGGTAAGAAAAGAGTCGTTTCTATCGAAAACTAGTATTATTTTTTTATTACCAACTCGGAAACCAATGTCCGCAATAATCTGTCGTAAAACTCAGTTGTACATGTTGGTAAGGCGCTACACAGTAGACATTTTCTATTTGCGTTTCATTGATACACCATTTGGTTAGACATTACCATAAATATTAAGAGATTGTTTTTAAAAGAAAAAATGAAACATGACAAACAGTACAGATCCTGATGAGAGAGCCCTCTCATCTGGGTCTTTACTGTTTGCAAAGGGCATTAGTGACCCGTTTGCTGCCCTGAAACGGTTAATGGACAAAGACAGTAAAACAGAAACAAATACATTGTCATGAATTAAGATAAAATAATGATTCATTATTGAGACGTGTGATCAAATATATTAAATAAACTCATAGGTAGCACCCGTCCCTTTGGGTCTATAAGTCACCAACATTGATTTCATCATACATAAAATCCCCTTTAACCCTTCGCTTGCTATTCACGTCAATATACCTACCTGTAAATAGTGCAGACCCAGATGAGACAGCTCCTGCAATCAGGGTCTGCACTATTTACAAGTTGATTGTGCAACCAGTGCACCCCCACAGCAGTGATTTCACAGCGAAATACTTGACAGTTGTACACAGTGAAGATATATGTAATTATACAACAGGGCATGGGTAAAACAGGAGAAATGTGTTTTAAAATTCAGCAAGAGAAGGGTTAAACAACTACGAATACATTGAATACAGTGTGAAACGGTCATGGGCTGGTTGAACATAGGAACCTTTAAAAGCAGGTGGTTGCTTAATGCTTAATGTAGGGCACATGTATTGCAGAAAGTTCCCAAGGGGGCTTTCAGCATTACATTTCCCCGAGCAATAAGCTATCACGTGCTTTATAGGCCCAGACTTACACGCCTTTAATTGATTGTTTAAGACAGGTAATGCCGCAGAAGCCGCCGTATATCACATGTGTTTATTCATCGGCTGGTTGCTAAAGAGAGGTTCTGAATAGGGTCTGCCCTGTCTGCTTATGGAATAATATAATTCTGATTCTACAGTGTATGCCATGATCAAAACCTCCTTTTTTCACTATGCTATGCATAGTTTTCATTCATTCTTATATACCTACAAGACTTAAAAGTACAAATATCTCGGAGGAAGCTCACCGTATTATATATAACAGTGCAAGGGAATTTGCCAATAAAACGTTGTGATGTATTGATAATATAATAGCCAATAAAACTTTGTGATGTATTGATAAGATAATTCGTATGTAATAGCAGCACCGAAGACGACAATATACAGAGGTCCAAATAAGATGCGTAAATTTAAACATTTTCAAGACTAGGTCATTTATTTCTCCACTAAACCCTATACTGTGATAGCTCTTCGAGACGATTCTAAAGAGTGGTCGCAGTATAGGGTTTGGTGGAGAAATGACGATTTTAGTATTTGGGTACGTACCTTTACATGTAGCTCTGTTTTCCACAGAAAAAAATCTAGTCTGCTCCTTTCAGTGCGGGAAATGAGTCAGTAACTAATGTCCTTTGCAAACAGTGTAGCTCCCGATGAGAAGACTCCTAGAAGGACCCTCTCACCAGGCTCTGCTATGTTTGTCATGTTAAAGTTTTCTTTTAAAGACCATTACTGAATATTCACAGTAAGCTTGACCTGTTTGAATTTTGGAATAGTCCATTTAAAAAGATCAACAGTGGAAGGGTTAAGCAGATTTTCAAGAACAAGAAACGTGAACTGGGTCCATGCTTATAAAGCTTTTAGTTGAGTCTGAGTTTCGTTCTCAAGCTTTTGATTGGTTAGATATGAGTTCTCAAGCTTTTGATTGGTCAGATTTGAGCCTTTGGCTCAAATCTGACCAATCAAAAGCTTGAGAACGATCTCAGGCTCAACTAAAAGCTTTATAAGCATGGACCCTGATATAGGCGATTATATCCCGTTTATACACCGATTTATTAAATGTCACATATATGGATCCAAACTCCAAACAAAATTATCATAAATTCGCCCCAAGCTTGCAGGGAGTAACATGCACTTCTGTATAATGGATATACGCTGAATATCAAATTATAAATGAAATATCACGAACTTCATTGAAATTCAATGCAATTTTATCTTCTATTGTGCATATCTGCAAGGGTTTGAAGTCAGAATAAGTATATATCACCATTAACAATATAATTATATAAACAATAAACATAATCAATAAGCCAAAATTAAGCCAATACAAACTACGCTAGATTTCCACGCTGTTGATTACAAAAAATAACAAAAATATAACGCTAGTGCTATTAAAATAGGTTTCGCGCATTCACTCCCTTGGAATTCGGACTTGACACTATATTTTACCAGAAAAGTGTCTTTGCAAGCTCACCAGAATCCCCATGATATATTGTTTTACTGATAGTTTAATAAGTATTTGAATCTCAGGCTAGCCTTGCGATAGAAAACCACACACGATTGGTGCTGTGTGCATTTATTTCTGCGTTCGCAGACTGGAACTTTTTGTACTAAGGCTATACACTGATTTCAACAAACAAGTATAAAATGATAACAAAACACTTCGAGACCTGCATTAACTTTTTACTCCGTGAATACTGATGTAACAAATAATGGCATCATGCATATTACTTAGCTGTATTTTTTATAATACATTACGAAGACAGGAATATTTAACTAAGGCAGAAAGTGTAGAATTACATCTATATGATCTGAGTGTACTCTATTTGCAAATGTGTAGAAAGTATTATTATGGAGTAAAGTGTTAAGCAATGCATTAACCCTTCTCTTGCTGAATTTTAAAATTCATTTCTCCTTCTTTACCCATGCCCTGTTGCATAATTACATATAATCTTCACTGTGTACAATTTTTTTTCTCTGTGCAATCACTGCTGTGGAGTGCACTGGTTGCACAATCAACTTGTAAATAGTGCACACCCTGATGAGACAGCTCCTACAGGAGCTGTCTCATCTGGATCTTCACTATTTACAGGTAGGTATATTGACGTGAATAGCAAGCGAAGGGTTAAGCAATGCATTAAAGGACAGTACAATGTAAAGAACACAGTGTTACGATATCGACATTAGCTCTAATTTTGCGTTTTGTGCATTCGACAGTGAAGTCCATGTTAGAAGTCACTTGTGCATTTTATTGTGAACCAAATACAGCAGAGTAAATACACTCTATAACAGTCATCAAAATGAGGGCTAATTACAGGTATTTAACCCTTTACTCCATGAATATTCATGTAAGAAATAACGACATCATGAATAATAATTAGGTTAATTATTGTTATAGTTTTGTCCATGACAGAAACGGCTGAATCACATGAGCAAACAGGACAGACCCTGATCAGACGGCTCCTATAGGAGCCGTCTGATCTAGGTCTACTCTGTTTGCTAAGACGTAGAAAGGTATATTTATGAAGTAAACGGTTAAGACAAATGGCCTCTAAATGAAGGTCGAAAGTAATGTAGAAAGTTCCTACGGGAGCTTTTTGCATCGTTTTAGTTTTGTAATAGGTAGCGACTTATTTCTGCTTTATATCGTGTTCATTCATTTAGTGAACAGCCGCACTGCGCAGAACGCCAGATTTATTTGAATTAATGTCCGATAAATCTGGTGTTTAAGCAGGGCACATGTGCTTTAGTTGCTTTAATACTTTAAGCCATGTCCTCTATGAATATTCATGCCAGAAAAAGTGACTATATTGATATTCACCCTTCGCTTGCTATTCACGTCAATATACCTACCTGTAAATAGTGAAGACCCAGATGAGACAGCTCCTGCAGGAGCTGTCTCATCAGGGTCTGCACTATTTACAAATTGAATGTGCAACCAATGCACTCCACAGCAGTGATTGCGCAGCGAAATACTTGTACACAGTGACGATATATGTAATTACACAACAGGGCATGGGTAAAGAAGGAGAAATGCGTTTTAAAATTCAGCAAGCGAAGGGTTAATCAACCGAATTGTTTTATAAGAAGCACAGTGAACAAAGGACAGTTTTTCCATGGCAGAAAATATAGAAATAAATGCTATTTCATAAGCAATCAAATTAGACCCTGATCACTCGGCTCCAAGAGGATCTGAGCCTACTCTATTTGAACAAATGTCAAAAGGATCTTTTGTGGAGTAAAGCGTTAAATTAAACTATTCAGCGATGTTTGCAAGAATTGTGTCACTGCTGATAATGCAAACTTTATAAGAGAGATTGAACCCGCTTTACGCTACTGTCAGTTGTCTAACTAGGATTAAACTATCTGTCTGATTACATCTTTGTAAAGTACTAAAGACATAAGGAACGTTCTAAATTTCCATCAAATGGCAGTTTCTATTGATAAAGCATGCAACACTGTGAAGTATGAATATTTACGCATTTCGGAAGAGGATCCTTAGCTCATTCCCTCCTAGACTATTTTAGATCCAACCTTGTTTGAAGAAAGCTATCGAAAGCATTTACTAGAGAATCGGAAACTTTTAGAATTGTGTAGTTTTGAAACCGTTCTGATAAATGGAGCATTTGTTCTTATGGAGCAAATGCTCTATTTATCACAATGGTTTCAAAATGAATTTTACAGGAGCGTTAAAGAGAGTCAGCAGGTGAGAATCGATTAAACTTTGATGAGGGGAACTGTGTGCAATTATTACTTGAATTTAATGTCTATCGAATGATTTTTACATACAGTAGATAATAATATATTTGCCTTAACAGATGTGGTTCTGTTAATGTATTGCTGAAGAAGGTAAAGTACAGTAAAACCCCGCTAATGCGACCACCTAAAAGAGGTATAATTCTGGGTGTTAGATGCAGGTGGTAGCTTAATGCAGGACAAAAGTAATGCAGAAAGCTCCTAGAGGAGCTTTCTGTATTACTTTTGTCCTGCATTAAGCAACCACCTGCTTATAAAGACACCATTAGAGGGGTTCTACTGTATATGGAATATATATTTTTGTTGTAATCTAAAGGCACCATATCCTCTGAACTACAGTTGCACTTCGATATCTCGAACTCCAAGGGATCATACACATTAGTTCGAGACAACAGAGGTTCGAGCCATCCGATTTATAATCTGACCAATATCTTAAGTTCACAGCTTAATGCAGCCACGGATCAGACATATCCTATAGGCGCTGTCTCATCAGGGTCGCTCTGTTTTCTATACATCTGATTCTACAGTTTGGTCAAAGCAAAGACATCCCTTCAAAAATTAGAATAATTATGATACAATTTGAGCTAATAAATAATCATGTTCTTAATAACGACTCATTATTTCTTACATGAATATAGAACAGAGAACGGGGTAAACCTTAAGCAAATTAATGTCAGTTACAAAATATCATGTATATAATGACAAGATTCTGAATTACTGGTGCCTCATACGCATGTGTTCTATTTGCAATTGTAATCAGTATGGTTGTACCCGTTTAACCCTTTCGGCGCCAAATTTCAAATTGTCGTCTGCAAACCATTTTTTGTTGAATCATTCGGTACAATAAAAAAATGAGATAAATAAATACAAATTTCAAAGGAATAAAACACAGATATAGAAATAGAGTTTGAGACAAAAAGTGAAGTCCCTGATCAGACGCCGCCTTGAAAAGGCGGCGTCTGATCTGGGACTGCACTATTTGTCGTGATGCATTTATGCGACATTAGCGGTGAAAGGGTTAAACCGGAATTTTAGTGAAGAAGAAAGTAGATCGTTTCAGACAGGTGACTGCTTCAGACAATGCGAAAGTCATACAGAAATCTCCCATGGGAGCGTTCTATACGAATTGCACCCGGCTTAAAAATGCCACATTTCTTAGCCCATTTAAGCTGAAATTATTTAAGGAAACGTATTTTAAACTTATGTTTTTATGTTTAGGCGGCACAACAAACAACACGTTTCCTGATATAAGCCATTGACATCGATGGGTTCAAACAGTTCAGAACCTGATCAGAGGACTTCTACATGGTTTGCCTGTGTTCTTTTAAACGGACACTGGGACTACTGGATCAAACTGCCACATGTCCCAATCCCTCATAGACTATTAATAAATTCAACCACTTTGAATAAATCTACCGAAAAGGAGCATTAATTAGAGAAAAGGAAAACGTTAGAAATTTGAAGTTTGAAACCTTTGTGATAAATAGAGCATTTGCTCCTATAGGAGCAAATGCTCTATTTATCACAGTGGTTTCAATTGCTGATTTTTACAGAGGCGCAGAAAGGCGTATTAATGGAGGAAAGGGGTAAGGACCGGCATTGATACTAATCAGACGTCTGGTTAAGTGAGTATTTACTGGTATATACTGATGGCGTGCCAACGCTTAACTATGTAATGGTTCACGGGTGTTCCGTATGTTAAAGTTTAAAACAAGAATTATTTGAACAGGCCATAAACATGAAATATTTACACATGTCGTCAGTGCAATAACTTTAGAACCCATTTGTGTCTATTCTAATTCAATTATTACTTTCCCTATATAGCTTTACCATATGCTACTAGGAGGTGTGTTCTGGCTCCAGTTTTAGAACTGCTTTTTGCACATGTAAAAGTCATCTTTTAACCATTTACTCCATAAATACGACTTTATACGCCTTTGCCAACAAGGTAGACACTAATCTAACGGCCCCTGTAGGAGCCAGGAACCGTCCGACCAGGGTATGCTCCATTTGCTTATAGAATTATATTATATATCTGATTCAATGGCAAAATGCCTTGTGTTCATGTGCCTCGATTAAAAATTAATCTAAGTGATATTCGCAGTGCCATCATTTCTTAAATGAATATTCATGGAGTAAAAGGTTAATACGTACATCATATGCCATGTAGTTAAGTTCCTCACCTGACGTAAAGGGTTTTGAATATTTTGTTTGCTGAAAAAAAGAGTGGCACTTAGTGTCATATCTTGTTTGTATTTTTATTATTATACCATGGTTATATAGCGCTTTTTCACACTGGATATGTGCGTTCAAAAGCGGTTCACATGGATGAAATCACTTATCGGAACGAACCGCATGATTATCTATCCAGACAATGAAGGATGTACAATAGATATACACTATATATGATATCACTAGCCGGAAGGAACTACATGATTGTCTATCCGGTCATGAAAGATATGCAAAAATATACAATAGATCTGAAATCACTAACTGCAAGGAACCGCATAAACTGTATTAACAAACTTGATACAGACACGTTGACTGATAGTCATGCTCATCAATATCACAAATTAGAATAATCTGTATTAAAACAAGATGTGTTTGTGAAACACTATGCCCCCTCATATATTTGACCTCTGACCTTGAAGGATGACATTGACCTTGACATGTCACCCCTCAAAATGTGCGGCTTTCTGAGATACATATGCACGCCAAATATCAAGTCTCTATCTGTACTGGCTCAAAAGTTAAGACCAATGTTAAGGTTGCGTTAAAGTTACAGACAAAGAAACAGACAATTTGACCTTTGACCCTGAAGGATGACATTGACCTGGACATGTCACCCCTCGAAATATGCAGCCTCATGAGATACACAAGCATGCCAAATATCAAGTCTCTATCTCTACTGGTCCAAAAGTTATGGACAATGTTAAAGTCGGTGATTTGACCCATTTATTTGACCTCTGACCTTGAAGGATGACCTTGACCTTGACATTTTACCCCTCAAAATGTGCGGCTTCATGAGATACATATGCATGCGAGATACCAAGTCTCTATCTGTACTGGCTCAAAAGCTATGACCAATGTTAAAGTTGCTGACAAACAAACAGACAAACAGACAAACGGACAAACAGACAAACAGACAGGGCAACAACAATATGCCCCTTGACTATCGTCAATGGGGGCATAAAAATGATACAGACAAGTTGACTGAAAGCCATGTTCATCAATATTATAAATTAGAATAAATGGGCTGACTGAAAATCATTTCATTTATATGACTAATGGGTCAACTGTTAGCTTAATACGTTGGCTGAAAGCCATTCCTATCCTGAGCGCTGTTGCCACTGTACATGACTATTGGGTCAACCGTTAGCTTAATAGATTGGCTGAAAGCCATTCCTATTGTTAAAAAGTAAAATATGCAAATTTCATTGCATAACAGTAATTGATGGATTTTTAAATATTGTGTCATATTTTGTTTAAAGTTTTCATGATCTATGTTTATTGAATTGTTTTACACCATTTGCAAAACTTTGAGAACCCCTTAGACCCCATTCATATTATCATTATCACATAGGATTATGCATTTGTTAGTCAAACAGCTTAATAAGTAGATGGCTGCCTAATTAATATAGATTAAGTGCTAAAAGGCCCAAGCCCAGATTGTTTGTGCAAAATGTTGTTTCACTTGATTAGTTTTTATTACGGTACAATAGGTACACATGTTTTTGACTTGGAGGGTTTTGTTAGCAATTAGCATTCGTGATTGAGAATGTTTGTGACTTCCTCAGTAAGCGTTGAATAGCCCATGTGGCATCTCAGTTATTTAATACATTTGCAATAACTCTTCAACATTACAATCAAGTCAAGGTGGCATGATTATTATTTTACCTTTCAACTGTAAAAACATAATGATAAGGTGACAACTTACTAAGTGCACAAGCTATGTGGATTCAATATCTTTGAGACACTTTGGAGAGTTTCCAGGTTGTTTTGTATAAACACTGTCTGTTTTCTAAATGACAGACAGTTACTATTCGGACCCCGAAGTGTTAAGACCTAAGATACATGTATATATATTTCTTGTAAGACTGGATACCAGCTTACAGTGAAGTCTGTGGAATCCATACTGTGAACTTAAACTGTTTGAAGGATTTGGCTTAGCAGTGACTTTAGTGTTAAGAACTGAACCTTGATTGTTATATATTTAAATTGTTTCTGGACTACCGAAACAGTTGTTAATTAAACATCATCGAAAACTTTGATTCTTCGTATTGAGTTGCTCTACCCCTTGAGTTGATATTCCCCGAAAACCCAGTTTATGATTTATAGAGAAAATTCTTGTCATAACAATTGGTGCAGAACAGTGGGTAGATCTCGCGCTCCTATCACTGCCAAGCCATGATGAATCAAAGAAGACTTTACCAACGGAAAACTACTAACCAGTGCTTCAGATGTGGAGAAAACTTTTCACCCGACCATAGGACATTGTGTAAAGCAGCCCATAGGAAATGCTTCAGCTGCCAGAATTATGGACATTATGCTAAGTTTTGTAGGAACAGAACTTCTCACCAGCCTGGAACCCAGCACGTGAGAACTGCACAACAGACATCAACTGCTTTGAGATCACCAAAGAAACAGCAACGTGACGCAGCTCGGCTTAAGGAATTCCTTGAGAAGAAGACGCTATGTGCAGGTATGCCATTTTTCTGTGTCAATGACAATGAACTTAAAGAACTGTTGCCGTCGAAACATTCGTCCATATCTGCTGAACTCAACTGCTTAAAGAATTGTGTCTCTTCATCTACGCGCAAACTCTCAGAATTGCAGAAAGAAAACGCTAGGTTACAGTCTGAGAATGATAAAATTGTGAAATGCTTAGAAATTGAAACGGAGAGAAGAATTAGTGCAGAAAGTGAAGTGAAAGTAGTGGCAGATAAGTGTAGTGAAAGGCAGAATAAAGTCCTAGAAGTTAAACATGCAGAAATTTCAAATTTCAATAATCAGATAAGTAGTTTGAGGAAAGTATTAGGAGAAAGAAGCAATGAGGTTGGAGAATTAAGTGTTAAATGCGATAATTTACTAAGACAGAGAAATGAACTCTATGTGTTAGTCAGCAAGTTGAAAAATCTTGTAGCTGTTGCATATGACAAAATAGACGCTCTGCAGGAAGAATTCCAATATGTTACAAATGCCTTATACGGTGGCAGCAACCACTATGCACCTATCAGGAAGAAACCGTGCCAGAACTGTGGAAGCCAGAACAGCCATCATCCTGCAGACTGTATAGCTAAATTCAATAAATGCAAGAACTGTCAGAAAATAAATCATTTCACGGCTTTGTGCAAATCAAAAAGTCTGATAGAAGATGGTGCAACTCCATCTGAAATCGCACTGATGGAAGAAATTGAGTCTGACATGTAAACTTAAAATTTCAAAATTGAAACGGAAAAATGCCGTTTGATTAAAAGCACCTTGAAATGATTCCATAGATAATACAATACTCTATTGTAACTTTAATAACTGTAATTTTATTATGTCTTTGAATAGTTTGGTAAAAAAATATTTTATTGTTAGTTTCAGTTTTACATTGTAAAGGGAAAATTGATACAATAGTGTCTGTTTAGTACTTTTATAAGTCAGATATACCTCAGGTTTGAAAATCACACATAATGGAAATTACTGGTATAAGTTCAACATCTTCATATTTGAAGGTAAAAATTATTGAATTGTTCAGTTGGAACATTGGGGTCCAAAGTTGTCCGGCCAAGGGGGTGTTGTTAAAAAGTAAAATATGCAAATTTCATTGCATAACAGTAATTGATGGATTTTTAAATATTGTGTCATATTTTGTTTAAAGTTTTCATTATCTATGTTTATTGAATTGTTTTACACCATTTGCAAAACTTTGAGAACCCCTTAGACCCCATTCATATTATCATTATCACATAGGATTATGCATTTGTTAGTCAAACAGCTTAATAAGTAGATGGCTGCCTAATTAATATAGATTAAGTGCTAAAAGGCCCAAGCCCAGATTGTTTGTGCAAAATGTTGTTTCACTTGATTAGTTTTTATTACGGTACAATAGGTACACATGTTTTTGACTTGGAGGGTTTTGTTAGCAATTAGCATTCGTGATTGAGAATGTTTGTGACTTCCTCAGTAAGCGTTGAATAGCCCATGTGGCATCTCAGTTATTTAATACATTTGCAATAACTCTTCAACATTACAATCAAGTCAAGGTGGCATGATTATTATTTTACCTTTCAACTGTAAAAACATAATGATAAGGTGACAACTTACTAATTGCACAAGCTATGTGGATTCAATATCTTTGAGACACTTTGGAGAATTTCCAGGTTGTTTTGTATAAACACTGTCTGTTTTCTAAATGACAGACAGTTACTATTCGGACCCCGAAGTGTTAAGACCTAAGATACATGTATATATATTTCTTGTAAGACTGGATACCAGCTTACAGTGAAGTCTGTGGAATCCATACTGTGAACTTAAACTGTTTGAAGGATTTGGCTTAGCAGTGACTTTAGTGTTAAGAACTGAACCTTGATTGTTATATATTTAAATTGTTTCTGGACTACCGAAACAGTTGTTAATTAAACATCATCGAAAACTTTGATTCTTCGTATTGAGTTGCTCTACCCCTTGAGTTGATATTCCCCGAAAACCCAGTTTATGATTTATAGAGAAAATTCTTGTCATAACAATTGGTGCAGAACAGTGGGTAGATCTCGCGCTCCTATCACTGCCAAGCCATGATGAATCAAAGAAGACTTTACCAACGGAAAACTACTAACCAGTGCTTCAGATGTGGAGAAAACTTTTCACCCGACCATAGGACATTGTGTAAAGCAGCCCATAGGAAATACTTCAGCTGCCAGAATTATGGACATTATGCTAAGTTTTGTAGGAACAGAACTTCTCACCAGCCTGGAACCCAGCACGTGAGAACTGCACAACAGACATCAACTGCTTTGAGATCACCAAAGAAACAGCAACGTGACGCAGCTCGGCTTAAGGAATTCCTTGAGAAGAAGACGCTATGTGCAGGTATGCCATTTTTCTGTGTCAATGACAATGAACTTAAAGAACTGTTGCCGTCGAAACATTCGTCCATATCTGCTGAACTCAACTGCTTAAAGAATTGTGTCTCTTCATCTACGCGCAAACTCTCAGAATTGCAGAAAGAAAGCGCTAGGTTACAGTCTGAGAATGATAAAATTGTGAAATGCTTAGAAATTGAAACGGAGAGAAGAATTAGTGCAGAAAGTGAAGTGAAAGTAGTGGCAGATAAGTGTAGTGAAAGGCAGAATAAAGTCCTAGAAGTTGAACATGCAGAAATTTCAAATTTCAATAATCAGATAAGTAGTTTGAGGAAAGTATTAGGAGAAAGAAGCAATGAGGTTGGAGAATTAAGTGTTAAATGCGATAATTTACTAAGACAGAGAAATGAACTCTATGTGTTAGTCAGCAAGTTGAAAAATCTTGTAGCTGTTGCATATGACAAAATAGACGCTCTGCAGGAAGAATTCCAATATGTTACAAATGCCTTATACGGTGGCAGCAACCACTATGCACCTATCAGGAAGAAACCGTGCCAGAACTGCGGAAGCCAGAACAGCCATCATCCTGCAGACTGTATAGCTAAATTCAATAAATGCAAGAACTGTCAGAAAATAAATCATTTCACGGCTTTGTGCAAATCAAAAAGTCTGATAGAAGATGGTGCAACTCCATCTGAAATCGCACTGATGGAAGAAATTGAGTCTGACATGTAAACTTAAAATTTCAAAATTGAAACGGAAAAATGCCGTTTGATTAAAAGCACCTTGAAATGATTCCATAGATAATACAATACTCTATTGTAACTTTAATAACTGTAATTTTATTATGTCTTTGAATAGTTTGGTAAAAAAATATTTTATTGTTAGTTTCAGTTTTACATTGTAAAGGGAAAATTGATACAATAGTGTCTGTTTAGTACTTTTATAAGTCAGATATACCTCAGGTTTGAAAATCACACATAATGGAAATTACTGGTATAAGTTCAACATCTTCATATTTGAAGGTAAAAATTATTGAATTGTTCAGTTGGAACATTGGGGTCCAAAGTTGTCCGGCCAAGGGGGTGTTGTTAAAAAGTAAAATATGCAAATTTCATTGCATAACAGTAATTGATGGATTTTTAAATATTGTGTCATATTTTGTTTAAAGTTTTCATTATCTATGTTTATTGAATTGTTTTACACCATTTGCAAAACTTTGAGAACCCCTTAGACCCCATTCATATTATCATTATCACATAGGATTATGCATTTGTTAGTCAAACAGCTTAATAAGTAGATGGCTGCCTAATTAATATAGATTAAGTGCTAAAAGGCCCAAGCCCAGATTGTTTGTGCAAAATGTTGTTTCACTTGATTAGTTTTTATTACGGTACAATAGGTACACATGTTTTTGACTTGGAGGGTTTTGTTAGCAATTAGCATTCGTGATTGAGAATGTTTGTGACTTCCTCAGTAAGCGTTGAATAGCCCATGTGGCATCTCAGTTATTTAATACATTTGCAATAACTCTTCAACATTACAATCAAGTCAAGGTGGCATGATTATTATTTTACCTTTCAACTGTAAAAACATAATGATAAGGTGACAACTTACTAATTGCACAAGCTATGTGGATTCAATATCTTTGAGACACTTTGGAGAATTTCCAGGTTGTTTTGTATAAACACTGTCTGTTTTCTAAATGACAGACAGTTACTATTCGGACCCCGAAGTGTTAAGACCTAAGATACATGTATATATATTTCTTGTAAGACTGGATACCAGCTTACAGTGAAGTCTGTGGAATCCATACTGTGAACTTAAACTGTTTGAAGGATTTGGCTTAGCAGTGACTTTAGTGTTAAGAACTGAACCTTGATTGTTATATATTTAAATTGTTTCTGGACTACCGAAACAGTTGTTAATTAAACATCATCGAAAACTTTGATTCTTCGTATTGAGTTGCTCTACCCCTTGAGTTGATATTCCCCGAAAACCCAGTTTATGATTTATAGAGAAAATTCTTGTCATAACAATTGGTGCAGAACAGTGGGTAGATCTCGCGCTCCTATCACTGCCAAGCCATGATGAATCAAAGAAGACTTTACCAACGGAAAACTACTAACCAGTGCTTCAGATGTGGAGAAAACTTTTCACCCGACCATAGGACATTGTGTAAAGCAGCCCATAGGAAATACTTCAGCTGCCAGAATTATGGACATTATGCTAAGTTTTGTAGGAACAGAACTTCTCACCAGCCTGGAACCCAGCACGTGAGAACTGCACAACAGACATCAACTGCTTTGAGATCACCAAAGAAACAGCAACGTGACGCAGCTCGGCTTAAGGAATTCCTTGAGAAGAAGACGCTATGTGCAGGTATGCCATTTTTCTGTGTCAATGACAATGAACTTAAAGAACTGTTGCCGTCGAAACATTCGTCCATATCTGCTGAACTCAACTGCTTAAAGAATTGTGTCTCTTCATCTACGCGCAAACTCTCAGAATTGCAGAAAGAAAGCGCTAGGTTACAGTCTGAGAATGATAAAATTGTGAAATGCTTAGAAATTGAAACGGAGAGAAGAATTAGTGCAGAAAGTGAAGTGAAAGTAGTGGCAGATAAGTGTAGTGAAAGGCAGAATAAAGTCCTAGAAGTTGAACATGCAGAAATTTCAAATTTCAATAATCAGATAAGTAGTTTGAGGAAAGTATTAGGAGAAAGAAGCAATGAGGTTGGAGAATTAAGTGTTAAATGCGATAATTTACTAAGACAGAGAAATGAACTCTATGTGTTAGTCAGCAAGTTGAAAAATCTTGTAGCTGTTGCATATGACAAAATAGACGCTCTGCAGGAAGAATTCCAATATGTTACAAATGCCTTATACGGTGGCAGCAACCACTATGCACCTATCAGGAAGAAACCGTGCCAGAACTGTGGAAGCCAGAACAGCCATCATCCTGCAGACTGTATAGCTAAATTCAATAAATGCAAGAACTGTCAGAAAATAAATCATTTCACGGCTTTGTGCAAATCAAAAAGTCTGATAGAAGATGGTGCAACTCCATCTGAAATCGCACTGATGGAAGAAATTGAGTCTGACATGTAAACTTAAAATTTCAAAATTGAAACGGAAAAATGCCGTTTGATTAAAAGCACCTTGAAATGATTCCATAGATAATACAATACTCTATTGTAACTTTAATAACTGTAATTTTATTATGTCTTTGAATAGTTTGGTAAAAAAATATTTTATTGTTAGTTTCAGTTTTACATTGTAAAGGGAAAATTGATACAATAGTGTCTGTTTAGTACTTTTATAAGTCAGATATACCTCAGGTTTGAAAATCACACATAATGGAAATTACTGGTATAAGTTCAACATCTTCATATTTGAAGGTAAAAATTATTGAATTGTTCAGTTGGAACATTGGGGTCCAAAGTTGTCCGGCCAAGGGGGTGTTGTTAAAAAGTAAAATATGCAAATTTCATTGCATAACAGTAATTGATGGATTTTTAAATATTGTGTCATATTTTGTTTAAAGTTTTCATGATCTATGTTTATTGAATTGTTTTACACCATTTGCAAAACTTTGAGAACCCCTTAGACCCCATTCATATTATCATTATCACATAGGATTATGCATTTGTTAGTCAAACAGCTTAATAAGTAGATGGCTGCCTAATTAATATAGATTAAGTGCTAAAAGGCCCAAGCCCAGATTGTTTGTGCAAAATGTTGTTTCACTTGATTAGTTTTTATTACGGTACAATAGGTACACATGTTTTTGACTTGGAGGGTTTTGTTAGCAATTAGCATTCGTGATTGAGAATGTTTGTGACTTCCTCAGTAAGCGTTGAATAGCCAATGTGGCATCTCAGTTATTTAATACATTTGCAATAACTCTTCAACATTACAATCAAGTCAAGGTGGCATGATTATTATTTTACCTTTCAACTGTAAAAACATAATGATAATGTGACAACTTACTAATTGCACAAGCTATGTGGATTCAATATCTTTGAGACACTTTGGAGAATTTCCAGGTTGTTTTGTATAAACACTGTCTGTTTTCTAAATGACAGACAGTTACTATTCGGACCCCGAAGTGTTAAGACCTAAGATACATGTATATATATTTCTTGTAAGACTGGATACCAGCTTATAGTGAAGTCTGTGGAATCCATACTGTGAACTTAAACTGTTTGAAGGATTTGGCTTAGCAGTGACTTTAGTGTTAAGAACTGAACCTTGATTGTTATATAGTTAAATTGTTTCTGGACTACCGAAACAGTTGTTAATTAAACATCATCGAAAACTTTGATTCTTCGTATTGAGTTGCTCTACCCCTTGAGTTGATATTCCCCGAAAACCCAATTTATGATTTATAGAGAAAATTCTTGTCATAACACTATCATGAACTTAGTTGCCACTGTACATGATCATTGGGTCACCTGTTAGCTTAATAGGTTGGCTTAAAGCCATTCCTATTCTGAACTAAACTGTCCTAGTAACAAATGTTGAAAAAATGCGTTTTCAGACACCTTTTGAAACATGCCAGTGACCTTGTGCCTCTAATGCCTAACGGTAGAGCATTCCAAAGTTATGGAGCTGCATGCACGAAACCTCTCTCACCGTATTTTACCCTACAACATTTTGGCACAACCAACGACAATGATCTACTTGCTGACCTTAACTCTCTGCGTGGCCTGTACACGTCAAGCATGTCGACAATGTACTTGGGAGATTCATTGTGCATGGCTTTATATGTAAGCGTCAGAATTTTAAATCCAATCCGATGATGAACTGGACGCCAGTGAAGTTCCTTCAGAACCGGCGTGATATGATTATATTGAGTTCTGGTTATGATGTGGGCTGCTGTGTTTTACACTCTTTGAAATTTCCGCAGTGAGTTGTTTGAAATTCAATGCAGCAGTGAATTGCAGTAGTCTATTTTTGATGTAACAAGATAGTTCATCAAAGTCTTGGTAGCATCAGGTGAGAGGTACCTTCTATTTATGGCCTATTTGCCGGAGCTGTGCATAACTAGACCTACACACGGAATTCACATGTGGTGTCATATCCATTTGTGAATCGAGCCATGCACCGAGATTCTTTATGCACAAAGATGGTCTGATTTTTGAGGGTCCTACTTGCACACTAACCTCTGCAGGTACTTCTGTGTTTTTTTGTTTTGTATGAGACAGGATGACCTCAGTTTTGTCAGTATTGAGCTTCAGCATGTTCTGGAGCATTTCTTTGAGACAGTCCTCAACTCGCGATAAAGCTTCTTGTTGACAGGAAATGTCATTGGGCTTAAAGGACAGGTATAACTGTGAGTCGGCATTGCAATGGTGGTTAAGCCCATGGTTTCTGCAGATTGAGCCGACAGGTTTCGTGTACATGATGTATTGCTTTCAAAGTAATGTCAATAGTATTTTCAAGCGTTTGATTGGTCAGATTTGAGTTCTCAAGCTTTTGATTGGTCAGATTTGAGCCAAAGGCTAAAATCTGACCAATCATAAACGTGAGAACGAACTCAGACTCAACTACAAGTTTTATAAGCATGGACCCAGAGTAGACCCAGATCCTAGAGGAGCCGTCTGATCAGGGTCTGCTCTGTTTGCTAATGGAATTTAATAGATCTGCTTCTTTACTTTCTAAAATGGCTACAATATTCCACCTTCCATATTTCATTATAACTATTTTGTCCAAGAATATTCAGTAGGTATTGAAATTTGGAATAATATAGAACAAATTTGGAATAATATAGAACAGGAAAATTGTTTAACATATACATGTACATTCAAACAACACTTTTCAGCACGCTAAACAACTTCTTCCATTTCTTTACATAGGAGTGTCAAGGTTCCAAACAGTTTCGCGAATAAATGTGAATCAGCCTTTCATCTGGAGCCATACTATTTTCATTTTCGCCCATATCGCGTTTAACCCTTTACACTCCATAAATTGTCATGTAAGAAATAATGACATCATGCATATTAATTGGATATTTTTTTATAATTGCACGTAAATACTTGGCCATGGAAGAAAGTATAGACTCATAATCTATATTATTTCATAAGCAAACAGAGTATACCCTGAGCTGGGTCTACTCAGTTTGCAAAGGCGTAACCCTTTGCGAAATAAATACGCCTTTCTGTGCCTTTGCAAACACAGTAGACTCAGATAAAGTTGTTCCTATAGGAGCCGTCTAATCAGTATCTGCTGTTTGCTTATGATTTAGTATAGATATGACATTATAACAACTGATCTAATTTAATATTCATTGTGTCAATATTTCGTACACGAATATTAATGGTCTAAAGGGTTAAAGTTGAATACGATTATGATAAACTGCACATAACATACAATAAAAGTACAAAAATGAGTCATGCAGGAAACACCACATACAGAACAAACAGCCGCCCAAACAGCAACACAAGGAAACAGCAAATGTACATAACTATAAAAACATCAAGAGACGCACAAAGACAAAACAAACATACAATAGGGGGAAGATGGAAGTACCACCTTGGAACGGTCAGTGACAAAATTCACTTTGTGTGTGTGTGTATGTGTGGTTGGGGGGGGATTAAGCCGGTTTTCGGGCGCCCAACCTCACACTTATTCCACCCCACCCTAAAAGTCTCTCAGATGTGACCACTAACATCAATATCGGCATACGTCTAATGGAATCTGGTAGCTTAATGCAAGAGACATTTCCTTAAGAAGTTCCTGAAATACTTTCGTCCTGCGTTCAGAAGCCGCCTGCCTCCTTGACCCAGAGTCAAGTTATTCTTACTAAATAAAAGTATACAGGAACATCTGATCACACGACTCCTGATCTAGGTCCCTGCTTATAAAACTTTTAGTTGTGTCTGAGAACGTTCTCAAGCATTTGATTGGTCAGATTTGAGCCTTTGGCTCAAATCTGACCAATCAAAAGCTTGAGAACTCAAATCTGACCAATCAAAAGCCTGAGAACGAAACTCAGACTCAACTAAAAGCTTTATAAGCATGGACCCAGGGTATGTTCTATTAGCAAATACGTGAAAAGTGCGCATAGATGGAGTAATGCTTTACGAGGATTCAACTGTACATTAAAAATGACATTTATGACTTTACACTACATCAGCATCTCGATATAAAATGAACATTGGAAAACTGATATTGTTTTGCTATAATTATTCATTGCAGGGACAACTTGCACTGTCAAACCTATCTGTCATTTTACCATGCAACTGGCAGAAAGGGAGTGCGCTTAATCATTTGCCTCGCAGAATCGCCTTTCACGCCTTTGCAAACAGAGCAAACCCAGATCAGAGGCCTTCTATTTAGTGTCTGCTCTGTTTGCTTATGAATATAGCCAACCATGGTCTTGTTCGTATGCCATTATAAAATAGCAAATTCATACAGTCATTATTTCTTACATGAACACTCACTGGGGAAAGGGTTATGGATCCCGCAGATGACAATGCAGTTGGCCCAAAATAGCTTTTAACCCTTCGCTTGCTATTCACGTCAATATACCTACCTGTAAATAGTGAAGATACAGATGAGACAGCTCCTGCAGGAGCTGTCTCATCAGGGTCTGCACAATTTACAAGTTGATTGTGCAACCAATGCATTCCACAGCAGTAATTGCCCAGCGAAATACGTGTACACGGTGAAGATATATGTAATTATACAACAGGGCATGGGTAAATAAGGAGACATGTGTTTTAAAATTCAGCAAGAGAAAGGTTAAATTGTTAATTCGTACAAGACGACATTTCAGTAAATACGAGTAACAGTCGCAATGATCTATTTTTTACGAATACATAAATACCAATGAGGATAGCTCAATCAATGTCAGTGATTTAGATCATTCTTCAGTGTCTCAAGTGAACATTACATTACTATGACAAGAAAACGACACAGGACCTTGTCAACTGGACAACTGAATACGTTTCCATCGAAATATGATGACTTTGAATTCCGTTATGGTATGACAGGAAAGTAAAAACAGAACTAGCACTGCCGTCAATAAATCATGAATTGCAGGAGTGTCTGAAAAATAAAAGCCAACTTATGGGACGATTTATATCGGTGTTTGTCTCAAATATAAATGCTTCTGTCAATCGAACATTCTCCGTGGCAAATATGGAAACCTGCTTCAACTCAGCTTTAATAAAGTACACTGGTTACTTCCGGGTTCATGCATACATTTTGTTATAGTTCAGACTTCAAAGCATCTAGCTTCCATTTCTGTTTCATAGACGTGATCAGAGTATCAACTAGTTTGACCTTTGCAAACAGTATAGACCCAGATGAGAGGGCTCCTAGAGGAGCCCTCTCATCAGGATCTGCACTGTTTGTCATGTTACATTTTTCTTTAGAAAACTCCCTTAATATCCACTTTAAGCTTGACCTGTTTGAATTTTGGAAGAGTCCATTTGAAACTCCAGCGGTGTAAGGGCTAACTATTATCATGCTAAGCGCAAACTAATCTCATATGCAAACATCTTGGACCCAGATGAGACGCCGAGTAACTCGGCGGTTCATCAGGGCCAAATCTGTTTGACATTATTTGAACAGTTTCAGATTCAGCATGTAAAACATGCAATACATCCGAGTTTTCAGCATTATGATAAGTGCTAGTGCTGCAGTCTTAACTCAGAAATATGTATTACAAACTTAGAAGTCGGAATTCTGAACTCTGAAGTCTGACGTATGCACTATGACTTCAGGGTCCAAGGTTATAAAACTTCTGAATTTTGAGTCCCAAGTCTCTGAAAGGCGCCAACCTCCGAACTCTGAATCAAGGTTTCTGGAGGCAGATCTGTGAGCTAAGAAAGGACTCTGCACTGTTAACTTCGATGCGAACTCTGTTCTATGAACTATGAAGTGCGAAGTCGGAAATGTGACTCTGAATTCTAAAGTATGAACAACGGGCTTTAAAATCGAAAGCGTGAATTCTGAACTTTGAATTAATAATTCTGAAGTCAGGACTTTGAACTAAGAAGTGCAATCTCTGAGGTCAATATTCACTGTTCTTTTAAAATGTATAATCTAGAAGCATGAACTCTTTATAAAGCCAGTATACAAATATATGTACATGTAAAACCCCTCTAATGCGACCACTAAAAAAGGGCGAATTCTGGGTGGCAGAGGCAGGTGGTAGCTTCATGCAGGACAAAAGTTATGCAGAAAGCTAGGAGCTTTCTGCATTACTTTTGTCCTGCATTAAGCAACCACCTGCTTATAAAGACAGATATGGTTATTCATTAGCGCGGTTCTACATGTATATGCAATTTTTGCCTAATTTTTTTAAAACTTTAGCCCGATGTCACATAAATGTTCCTACAATCAATACAATTTAATTCTTATATTATGGATATAATGTATCTGTAACACATAAAGAGACAGAGCAGACTCTGACTTTTTTGTCGTGGTGCTGCTCGGACGACTGTGTGTTTTGTATGACTGTGTTGTTTCCTACATGTAATTGTGTTGTTTCCTACATGTAATTGTTTCATTCTTCTAGGACGTCGAGGTCTCCTTTTGTAGTTCTCTGCTGTCGTCGATGCTATGGTGAGATCTGTATAAGAAGCAGTTATCTACAAACAACCTAATGTCGGATGTCGAACATTCTGGCATGGTGTTTATTAAGCAAACATCGAGGTGGACATAATAAAATTCCTTGAGGGACTTCCGAAAGAACATCATCTCGAGGAATTATAGCCCTCTAGCTCCACTTGTTGTTTCCTGTTCTGACGAAAAGCCCTGGTCTATGGGACCGCGAACGTCATAAAGACAGCGTTTGTAGAGGAATCTGGAATGAGGCACTTTATCGCATGCATATCAAATTGCTCTATTCGGTTTAAAAAAAGTTAGTGTAGGAGACGTGTTAAAATTATCAATTTACTTGACGTTACGTCATCATAAAGCCCTTATCATCAGGTCATGTTTTTTCACCTTTGTGGACTCGCATGTACACTTCTATTTTCTGATACCTTTAAATGTCAAATTCAAATTTTGAAGCAAACTTTCTTTCATACATTATCAAAGATATGATCAGAACATAAAACCGGTTGGACGTCGTGCCACTGCTCGCCTAATCTGGATAAAAAACTGTTTGCAAAGGTAATCGTGGATGCGACAACAGCGTGGTAACCCTTCGCTTGCTATTCACGTCAATATACCTACCAGTAAATAGTGAAGACCCAGATGAGACAGCTCCTGCAGGAGCTGTCTCATCAGGGTCTGCACTATTTCAAGTTGATTGTTCAACCAGTGCAATCCACAGCAGTGATTGCACAACGAAATACTTGTACACAGTGAAGAGATATGTAAGTATACAACAGGACATGGGTAAAGAAGGAGAAATGTATTTTAAAATTCAGCAAGAGAAGAGTTAAAGGGTATATCAATTTACTGTTTAAATCAGCTCTTACATCAGAATGACATCTATGAAGGTTAATAATATCTGTATAAAAGGAAAGAAATACTGCCAGTGATATAAGTTTACCTGATTCGAATTGCCAACAAATTCATTTTATATTATATAATTCATCAACCATTTGAATACGTCTAGAACTCCATCAATTATGCACACGTATTGCCTGTATAAATCATACAGAGAAAATGAAATATGTATCATTTTCTGTCTACAGCTGCAGAGTAATTTGATAGAAAATATTTCCAGTATTTGCATATTTTTCCACAGTTCATACCATGACAGCTTTTCGAATATATTGCTAATATTCTTTTAACCCTTCGCTTGCTATTCACGTCAACACACCGACCTGTAAATAGTGAAGACCCAGATGAAACAGCTCCTGCAGGAGCTGTCTCATCAGGGTCTGCACTATTTACAAATTTATTGTGCAACCAGTGCACTCCACAGCAGTGGTTGCACAGAGAAATAATTGTAGACAGTAAAGATATATGTACATAATTATACAACAGGGCATGGGTAAAGAAGAAGAACTGTTTTTTAAAATTCAGCAAGAGAAGGGTTAAGACAGATATGTTTTTTAAACTTTTTTTGTTTGTTTAACCTTCCTGTTGTTAAATGTAACCTAACTGACATTTTCAAACAGACAAGACGTCCGTCGAGTATTTCGGAATGACGGTTTTAGTATTTGAGTACGCACCTTTATCTGTAGGTCTGTAAATTCGTGACAGGTTGGATATTAAGCAGACATCATTTTCATATCAGGAAAAGAGTTAGTGCCATAACTATGTCATTTGCCTATTAACTTTATATTGTTAGTGAAAGTGACACCGGTGATCTCTTCCGGGACATGGTTTCTAATCTCGGCATCACTGCTTGCTAGCACGATCACAATTACTATATAATGATTTGATGGTGTTAGGAAATCCGGATTATTGAGAGCGCTGGAATTGGTTATGGTAAAACCATGTGTAGCCGATCTTATTAAATCAATTAATACTAGATTTAGAGTTTCAATTTACATACATGTATTTTTGTATCCTTTAATAATGTGTTTTTGAAAGTGAAACGTAAGTATTGTTATGCTCTGTGTATGCGTTTGTTTTATGTGCATAGAGATTTAAATAAAGATATGTTATTTTCCCTTTTAAAATTAACTACATGTATATAGATTATGTAAATATAGTCTGAAAGTGGGACATCCTTCGAAAGCGAAAGTAGCAATGCGAAAAGAGAAAATTGGAGACTCGCTTTTATTGAGTCTGTTCATGAGTAGTAATTAAAAGTGCAGCACTACTCACGCCCCCTAGCACCGGCATAAGCAGTATTCAATTTTCAAAACTAATAACATCAAAACTAACTAGAGGTTTTTTTCACAAAAACGGATGTCTCCCCTCTAATAAAAACAATATGTAAAGAGAAATCACTAAAAATGTTATGGTCTTGATGAATGATACTTCCCCTCATTATGCGTTTTCCACACTACATTTTTCAAGAAGAAAATGATAACAGCTAATAACTCCAAAAAATACTGATACCAGATTTATGGCCCTTGTGCATGACACTTACTTTCATCATGCTTATTCCAAAAATAAAATGTCATTCCAATAGCATCAGTCGAACAGGAGTTATTGATCGGCCAAAATGTAACAAAGGGCAATAACTCCAAAAGTATTGAAGCCAGAATTATGGCCCTTGTTCATGACACTTTCTCTCATCATGCTCTTTCCATGTATGAAGTTTCAATACGATGGCAAGAGCCATGTAGGAGTTATCGTCCGGACAAGAAAGAATTAAACAAATGTACAAGGGGCAATAACTCTAAATTTCTTGAAGCTCGAGTTAAGGATCTTATGCATGAAACTTTCTCTTATCATGATCGTTCCATGTATGAAGTTTCACTCCAATGGCATGTGTCACATAGGAGTAATCATCTGGACAAAAAATTGTGTTTATTTTTACAAAGGGCAATAACTCCAACATTAGTGAAGCCAGAGTTATGGACCTTGTGCATGACACTTCCTCTCGTTATGATCTTTCCATATATGAAGTTTCAATCCAATGGCATGAGCCATATAGAAGTTATCGTCCGGACAAAAAAGTGTGATTTTTTTACAAAGGGCAAGAACTCCTATATTAGTGAAGCCAGGGTTATGTACCTTCTGCATGACACTTCCTGTTATTATGCTCTTTCCATATATGAAGTTTCAATCAACTGGCATCAGGCATATTGAAGTTATTGTCCGGACAAAAAATTATGATATTTTTTACAAAGGGCAATAACTCCAATATTAGTGAACCCAGAGTTATGGACCTTGTGCATGACACTTCCTCTCGTCATGATCTTTCCATATATGAAGTTTCAATCCAATGGCATGAGCCATATAGGAGTTATCGTCCGGACAAAAAAGTGTGATTTTTTTTAAAAAGGGCAATAACTCCAATATTAGTGAAGCCAGAGTTATGGACCTTGTGCATGACACTTCCTCTCATTATGCTCTTTCCATATATGAAGTTTCAATCAACTGGCATCAGGCATATTGAAGTTATCGTCCGGACAAAAAGTGTGACGGACAGACAGACAGACGGACAGACAGACAGACAGACAACTCTCACGAAAACAATATGTCTCCCGCATATAAATATGGGGGGAGACATAATTATCCCGAAGGACCAGAAAATATAACACTGAGAATGAAGTACGGGGCGACCACACAAGCGCTTAAAATCTGCTGTTGTGAAGTAAATTTATAGTCTGAAAGTGGCAAATTCCTTACCGTATGAAAGTTTGAAAATAAATAATATACTTACTTTAGGTTCTTTAAACAGAGAGTACTGTTAATGGGAAATTTCATATGCTGAAAGAACAAAAATGTTTTCACAACATGTGATATACAAAATGCCCACGCGGCCCTACATTATTTGTTTGTTTGTACCGGGGTATACAATTTTTAGTCATATCTCGACGCCCAGCTAATTAGAGTTGGAGGAAGAAACCCTACGTTTTCCTGTGTAAGGAACCAATTGCATTGTTCGTTCACAAAATAACACACCCAGGTAGAACTAAAGCCATACAACAATATATGACGTCTTTCGAAATACGTTTTTCGTCGCTATCATTGGTCTTGCAAGCGAGATACGTAAATGTAGGAACATAAATGACATTTCTGTAAAATATAAACTGTAAGAATATTCAGTGTCGACACTGGTACCTCCAATGCATATTCCGTTAGGCTGGAATTAATGCAATAAATGGACAAAGAGGTTTCCATTTGCTTGATCGGGGTCTGCACTGTGTATCACCCTAATAATGTAGCAAGTTTAAGCATGTCATACTAAGTGGACGTGGAGTCTTTAGTTAAACACTGATGGGCTATTCCATCCTTAAATATCAGCGTTGAAAGGGTGACCCGTAACATACACCCGACAGCTTGACTATGGGTTGGAAAATTAAACAACAAAACTTAAGTCACAATATACCAATACAGCCGTGAACCAGCACTGATTTAATACAAAAGCGGAGAACAGAGATATGAGAGATATCTATTAGGATCAGATATCCCATAGCTGCACTTTATGGCAGCATGTTGATAATCAAATTAATTATTACTACCACAATTATTCCGCAATCACATGTCTCAAACAAAGCTGACATTAAATTATAAATTGGTCGATAAATTTTCAAACCTCTTTGAAATATCAAATAATGGCAATACAATTGCACCAACACGTAATTCTGTTTATTATAAATTCAAATAGAAACCGGCATAGAGCTTAATGAAACTATACAGGACAATATAGGAAAATGCTGATAAAATAAAAACTTTTATGATATTACTAATATAATTATTTGAAGAAATAAGTGTATTAACTGCAATGGAAAACGTCTTATTTAACCTCCTAACCACCAATAACATTTACAATAAAACCAATCTTAAGCGACCATTCATTTATTGAACATAGGGAATTTAAAACTTAAAAACAGGTGGTTGCTTGATGCAGGGAAAAAGTAATACATAAAGTTCCTTTAGAAACATTTTGAATTATTTTTTACCAGCATTAAGTTGTCACGTGCCTTACAGACCCATAATTACTTTAACTAGACATTTTTATGGCCGCTTCAGACAGGTTCTACTGAATGCAAAAAATCATTATTTCATGAATAGTTATGAACTGAATTGTTATAACGGCCAATGACCAAACGAACATTTGGATATGGCAGAGATACTGTATAATGAGATCTATATTACTCCACAAGCATACAGAGAAAACTCGGTCAGGCCGTTCTCACAGGAGTTGTCTGATCTTGGTATATTCTGTTTTCAAAGGCGTGTCTTTGGAGTAAATGGTTAAACATCCTGACAAAACATATATGTTAAAACTAACACTTGAAATCGTATTATATGGGAAACTCTACATTCGCTTTTGATGACATTTATTTCGAATAAGATTCGGCACTGTTTTGAATGGACAATTATAGACCTAAATACTTTACCGAAATTCTTAAAGAGAAAGACACCTTTATAATAAAAACGGTTTTCAGTTGTGTGTATTAATTATATGTTATGTTATCTATCAATGTACTTTCAATTATTTACGTTCATAGAATATAACCACTTATAACATAACACGTGGCTCCAGCGTGACGTAACACTATCATTTATTTTTTGATAATCATGGACATATAATCACTAGTGAATAACATTCGAACGACCGAATGACATTCGAACGATTCATACGCGCTGTCAAAACAAACAAACTGGCGGACGGTGGTCGACCTACCTGTCCACGATTGAGTCACGATAGATGACAAAGGATTGTTGGCACTTGCGCCTTAATTTCGATAAAATAATACAAATTGTAATCGCTGTCAGGAATCATATACAAAATGTATGCCAAAAAAGACCTACCAGCTACTCTGACCCACACAATCAATTCTACATTTAAATTAAAATGCCTCCTCAACTTTGCATTTTCTTCACCGCATGTCCTTTTGTTTATGCAGATTTCTACTCATACAAATATCTCATCAATCAACAACAATAGTCATCTGAATCCAGCACAGCACAAACATATTTCAAATATGCTATACTCACTAACTCAGCTGATCGCGAAAATCTTCCTCCTGTTCCAACACATTGTATGCAGCAGTTCGTACTGAATCTTTTGTCCATTTCAAATATTTTCACTGAACTTGAATCGAGATGTTTTTCTCGGTGGAAATGTCCATGTCCATGTGTATACATACAACACTAATGAAGGGCTTAATATACCAAAACGAAGGCGCATTTCGAATCCCATTGACAGTGAGTGTCGGACGTGTTGGCGACCGTATGTACGTCTTCATGTAAATGGCGCGCTTTACATAGACACATGTTGTGTACAATGACGTCATAATGTGACGTGTTTGTAACTATGTATGTCAAAACTGTAACTCAAAAATTATTTTGACGTGTTTCTGTATGTTTTTGTATCATAAACTATCACAGTTAAATTGAATACCAGAGAGGTCTGAATTAGATCCTGGTTGATATGACAGTAAGTAAAAAATAAAGTTGGAAAATTTGGACCTACTTTGTCCCAGTTACGTAGCGAACCTAATAACACCTTTCATTCATCATTTCTATATGTAAGGAGAATTTATAACAATCCACGTTACTGCTGAAATATTGGCTGCAAATAACATTTGTGTGTGTTATGTTATAAATAGGATCTTGCATTCGTGTTCATGATTATTGGATTTATTAAATTCGTCTTTTTAAAACGATAAAAAAACTCGCTAAAGCTCGTTTTTTATCGTTTTAAAAAGACTCATTTAATAAATCCAATAATCAAGAACACTCATGTAAGATCCTCTATGTTGAAGACACTGAACACAAAAAGCGACGTGTTTGTAGACATGTATCATCTATCCCTTCAATTGGACCAGGACACAATGAATACTTCTGTTTTTGAATCCATAATGTATGCTGTATATAAGCAATATCTCAACATATGAAGGTTAACAGCTTATTCCATAAAAAATTTATGTTAGAAATAATGATATCATGAATAGTCATTAGATGAATATTTTACTAGCATATATGAACACAGGAAGTTTCAGTTATGGCATAAACAGTAGAATAAGCAAAACTAACAGACACTGATCAGACGGCTTCGATATGAACAATCTGATATTGGTCTATTTTGTTCGCAAATGTGCTAAAGGTGTCTCTGTGGAACAGAAGTTTAAGTCAATAAGTGTTCCACTCATTAAACTAGAGGTTTGTTTTTGTCACAATAACAGATGTCTCCCCCTCATATTCTCTTTCCAATACACAAGTGTAATGTCTGTAACTCCAAACTTATCAGGGTCTAATTTTAAGTCATCAGGGGCAATAACTCCAACATTATCAGGTGGAGACAATTCAAAAATCCCGGTACACAACAACACATGCTAGTCAACATTCCTGTGAAGTTTGGTGACTCTAGTACTAGTGGTTTCAGTTTCAGAGATACGCATGACACAAGTAAAGTTTCTTTTATTTTAAGTCATAAGGGACAGTTACTCCAAAGTTATCAGGGGGAGACAATTAAAACCCCCAGATGCACAACAACTCATGCAGGTGAACATTCCTGTGAAGTTTGGTGACTCTAGCCCTACTGGTGTCAGAGATATGCACCACACTAAGTAAAGTTTGTCTAATTTTAAGTCATCAGGGGCAGTAACTCCAAAATTAACAGGAGGAGACAATTCAAAAATCCCAGGTGCACAACAACCCATGCTAGTGAACAATCCTGTGAAGTTTTGTCTCTAGCCCTACTGGTTTCAGACATACGCGCGACACAAAGTTTGTATAAATTTAAGTGTTCATATCAGAGGCAATAACTCAAGAATTATCAGGGGAGACAATAACAAAAACATAGGTGCACATCAACTCATGCTGGTGAACATTCCTGTGAAGTTTGGTAACTCCACTACTAACGGTTTCAGAGATACGCGCGACACAAAGTTTTTCTAAATTTAAGTCATCAGGGGCAATAACTCCAAAGTTATCAGGGGGAGACAATTAAAAAAACCCAGGTTCACAACAACTCATGCTGGTGAACATTCCTGTGACGTTTGGTGACTCTAGCCCAACTGGTTTCAGAGATACACGCGACACAAGTTTGTGACGGACAGACAGACAGACGGACGGACGGACGGACGGACGGACGGACAGACAGACAACTCTGGCAAAAACAATATGTCTCCCCATAAATGGGGGAGACATAACTAGCACAGTCCTAAACCCGCGAGGAATGTGATGGAGTAGGGGGGGGGGGGGGGGGGAGCTTTTTGCTCTGTCTGTCTGTTGGTCGGTTGGTTTGTTCCCAAATTTAACGTTGGCGATAATTGTGTCGCCATTACACACACATAGTTCAAATTTGGCATGCATGTGCAACTAATGGAGGCGAACAGTTCTACGGGTGACTTATTAAAATCAAGGTCCTACATAAAGGTCAAAGATCATATCGGGGACATAGTGTTTTACAAACACATCTTGCTTTACTTTAAAATGTCTTAATTTATTGGCTAATCAGATTCAGTAAAACCTCTCTACAACGGCCACAGAATTGTGTTAATTTAGTTGGTATTTAGGACAGGTGGCTGCTTAAAGCAAGGCGAAAGTAGGAACGCTGTTTTACTTTCACCTTCCTTTAAGCAGCCACCTGCCTTTAACAAAAACTATTTGACGTAATTTAGTTACCGTTATAGAGAGGTTTTACTGTATTCATGGTTAGTGTATTCATAACCATAACGTTTTCTATTTGTTGTTGCTATGTTTCACTGCAAATACAGTGAACCCCCCTCTAAAGCGATCAACAAAAAGGTCTAATTCAGGGTCGCCAAGACAGACGGAAGCGTAATGTGGGTGAAAGTTCTGTAAAAAGCTTCTGCTAGATCCTTTTGCATAATGTTCGTCTTGCATTACTCGTAAGCTTCCACCTGCATTTTAAGACATTATTGTCAATTCACAGATTGAACATAGCGTTTAACTAACACATCTTGCTTTACTTTAAAAGGTCCTAATTTATTTGACAAACGGATATTAATGGTTAGTGTATTCATAACCATAACATTTACTAATTGTTGTTACTATGTTTCAGTGCAGTTAAAGTGACCCCTCTAAGCGATCAACAAAAAGGTCTAATTCCGGGTCTTCAAGACAGGAGTGGAAACGTTATGCGGGATAGAAATTATGTAAAAAACTCGTGCTGGAGCTTTTTGCATAATTTTCGTCCTGCATTACTCGTAAGCAAACACCTGCATTTTAACCCTTCGCTTGTTGAATTTTAAAATACATTTCTCCTTCTTTACCCATGCCCTGTTGTATAATTACATATAGAATCACTGTGTACAAGTATATCGCTGTGCAATCACTGCTGTGGAGTGCATTGGTTGCACAATCAACTTGTAAAAAGTGCAGACCCTGATGAGACAGCTCCTGCAGGAGCTGTCTCGTCTGGGTCTTCACTATTAACAGGTAGATATACTGACGTGAATAGCAAGCGAAGGGTTAAGACATTATTGTCTATTCACAGGTTGGACTCTTCAGAAGGGGTAACTGTACCACACAAAATATTAGAGACAAGCGGTTAACCCTTTCCTTAATATATAAATGCCATTTCACGCATTCGCAAACAGAGAAGACCCAGTTATAGGGATTGTCTGATAGGTATAATCTTTTTGCTTATGGTATAGATTCTTCATTCTTCTGATTCTTCAGTTTCTGCCTGAGCTAAAATGTCCTTTGTTCATTTGCCATTATAAAAAAATAATCTAATTAATATAAATGACGTCATTATTTTCTTACATGAATATTCAACAGACAAAATAGTTAAATGTGTATTATCAGTACCAGTAGAGATTGTAAGCCCATTATTAGCTAATAACTATAAATGAGATCATTTCGTCCCTATAGCCCTGTGCACCAGTGCATATTTAACCACTGTTCTCGACCTGTTGGGCATTTGCAAACCGCTTGAATCCAGATGAGACGACGAGTAACTCGGCGTCTCATCAGCACCCAAGATCCTTGGCACTTGGTCAATATTTTCTCAAAAGCTTTGCTTTAATCGGAAGCAGTCACTAATTGTACAACGTGCAAATTTAAGCAGCTATTATGTTTTCACATCAGGATGAGGGTTAGCCAATTTTTGTAACTAAATACAAAATGTTACAATACTCTAAGGATCGGTATAATCACATATTGTATCACGTTGGACAGAACTTCTCACATTCCAGTTGATGGGTAGTGATTAATATTGTAGAGAACGATAGTGTTATGACTCTCGTGGGGTAACTAATACATATAGATACGCGTTTTAACCCATTTGCAAATAGAGCAGACCTAAAATATAAATGCAAGTAGCACTTACTCTACCCATTTCTGGATTAACCCTTATCGTGCTAAAATATGATGTCAGCCAAAACCCTGATTTGTTGCATTTTTACTTACTTCTCATTCGTACAAGCGTTTGAGAAACTGTTGACCGAGTGTCAAACAGATTGGGCCAGATGAGACGCCGAGTTACTCGGTGTCTAATCTATCTGGATCCAAGATGTTTACCATTGCGAGCCAGGTCGCGATAAGCATGAAAATGGTTAAGACTGATACAGGTTGCAGTTATGTGAATTGTGTGACGTCTGTCTGTAGAACCTCTGAGCTACATATGCTAGATAATTTATATTTGGTATGTATATAGCTTGAGTGAAGGTCTTTTGCCATAACTTCTGATCCGCGAACACTAGGCAATTCATTTTTGGTATTCAGATAGCTTTGGTAAGGACCTTAAAGATAATATGCAGATACATGAAATTGGGTCAAGGTCAATCTCACTATTTTGAAAACTTGGCTGTCATTAAAAGTTTGTCTTTCAGTTGAAAAATCAGGCTTTAATACGGATTCCGCATTTTTTGCTTGTATTTGTATTGTTGAACACTTGTAAAAAGACAGTGTAAAGAAAAACAGTCGTTGGTTTATATGCATTCATAAATAGATGTTAAGACCTCTCTGTATACGTCAATGATGTAACTCTAATGCCCTCTGTCGCCCTTGCAAACAGAGTAGACCCTAATCAGATGGTCGCTGTAGGAAATGTCTGATCAGGGTCCTCTATGTTTACTTATGGCATAATGCGGATATGGTTATACATTTCTGGTGTAGGTAAACTTTCTGTAATTATAGACATGCACAGAAAAATATCAAAGTAATATTAATGCTGTCATTATTTCTTATATGAATATTCATTGAGTAGATGGTTCAAGAAGCTCAGGAAACAGTGATAAAACAATACCAACTAAACACAGTTATAGAATTCATAAACGAATTCCATGACAGGAAATGCATTACAGTATAGCTGAAATAAATCAAGGTGAGGTCAGTGGTTAGTACATATAAACCAGGTAATGCACATTGTTTTATGTTTTTTATGGCAAACAAATGTCTTTTCTTGGTGCATTTCCTGTTATAGTAAACCATTTTCGTTATCTTAGCAAAATATTACTTGTCATAAGCTTAGCTACTTTTCCATTAAATAACCATTCTATATTCCCGCTTAGATCGTTTAATCATCCAGTCGTATAAAATAGCGCACATGTTTCCTGAGATTGGTACATGCTCACTAACAACCACTCTATAAGCGAATTTAATCTTTTCCCTGTTTAGCATTCAGGGAAGAAATAATGACATCATGAATATTTATTAGCTGAACATTTATCACGTAAACTTGACAAAAACAATCGGATCAGATATATATCATGTCAATAGCAAACAGACCAGTCCCTGATCAGACGGCTCATATAGGAACCGTCTGATCATGGTCTACTCTATTTGCAAATGCGTGAAAAAACGTTTATATATAAAGTTAAGGGTTTAACCAACAAACCGTATTTTGCCTGATAACGATAGGTATCCATTATATGGCCAAGTTTCCTGTATCAATCATACAGTGTATTAGCCCGTTCACCGCCAATGTCGCATAAATGAACAACGACAAATAGTGCAGTCCCAGATCAGACGCCGCCTTTTCAAGGCGACGTCTGATCAGGGACTTCACTTTTTGTCTCAATACAGAAAGCCCCTGTATTATAACTTAATGTTCATTACAACGACAATTATAATACAACGAAACTTGCTGTGGGAACGCACGTGGTCGTTTTAACCCTTTCACCGCCGAATTCGCATAAATGCACCACGACAAATAGTGCAGTCCCAGATCAGACGCCGCCTTTTCAAGGCAGCGTCTGATCAGGGACTTCACTTTTTGTCTTATTCTCTATTTCTATATATGTGCTTTATTCTTTTGAAATTTGCATTTATTTATCTTATTTCCTTATTGTACCGAATGATATAACAAATTTTGGATTGCAGACGAAAGTTAGAAACTTGGCGCCGAAAGGGTTAACGAAAGCCCCTGTATTATAACTTAATGTTCATTACAACGACAATTATAATACAACGAAACTTGCTGTGGGAACGCACGTGGTCGTTTTAACCCTTTCACCGCCGAAGTCGCATAAATGCACCACGACAAATAGTGCAGTCCCAGATCAGACGCCGCTTTTTCAAGGCATTTGCATTTATTTATCTCATTTACTTATTGTACCGAATGATATAACAAATTTTGGATTGCAGACGACAGTTAGAAATTTGGCGCCGAAAGGCTTAACGAGAGCTAACTATAACAAAACCTGACTAAATCGTAAACACTGCATTAAATATTTGTTGAAAGCCATGCAGAAAGCTCCCTGCATTTAAGCAGCCATCTGCCTACAAAGATCTAAATCAAACTTTAATAAAATTCAGTTTAGAGGTTTTTGTTTTACTGTATTTTAAAGGAAATCAGTAGCAGTCAACGACCTGTGTAATTTAAGCATATTTAATTTTAGTGTATTTCTGTGGCAATTTTTGCCTGAAGCTTACAGAGCGATTCTTTTAGATGACATCTGGAACAACTATGGCACTAACTGCTATTTTCAGTTACATATCAAGTGCTAAATGTTTGAGACATATAAATTCAATTCTTTCCCTCGTATTGTCGTTTGCAAACGTTGTCGTCTGCTGCACTTTTGATAATACAATTTCCACCTCATTGTGTTGAAACATTTTAATAGCACCAAACAGTGAACAAGCTGATAAAACTACATCTGATTTTAAGCTGCTTACACGCCAAGTAACTCGGCACCATATCTGGATGCACAGACGATTGTGAAGTTTATCACATATTCTTCAATGGCTGCCGAAGTAAGCATTAAGAACTGTTGCAATGGTTGCAACGTGTATACCAGACAATTGTTTCGTGATGTAGTTCAATGGTGCCAGAGGATATGGTTAGAACACTCCCGCATAGGCTATATTTAGATAATATAATAAATCTACCGAAAATGAGCAATTACTAGAGAAAAGGAGCATTTTTAAATGGTGTAGTTTTGAAACCATTGTGATGAATAGAGCATTTGCTCCATAGGAGCAAATGCTCTATTTATCACAGTGGTTTCAAAAAGTTAATTTTACAGAGGCGTCAAAGGGCGTCAATATGAGGAAATGGGTTAAACATTGAGCGTATCAATATTCAAAGGTCTAAAATGATATAGTTAAACTGCGCATCTGTGTCTTATTGGTCTCTATGCGAACTTCGTGACTATGCATGCTTGTATCGCATTTATGCCAAGGCAGCTAGCATATAATGCATTGGATATGAACACAATTCAATAAGGTGATAGTGAATGATACGCGTGACATCACGTAAGCCTTAATTATCGCTGATAAACCAGTAACGTGTGCATTCAAGTCTGTATCTCACAGTATCGCAAGGGATGTTCAAATACAGTAGAACCTGTCTTAGCCGGCCATCAAATTACGGTGTAAATATAGTTCTGTAAGGCAGGTGGTAGCTTAAAACAGGTCAAAAGTAATGCAAACATTGAACTTTCCGACAGGAGCTTTCTGCAGTACTTTTCCCCTGAATTATGCAACCACCTGCTTTTAAGACTAATATATTCAATAAAAGAATGGCCGCTTAAGATAGGTTCTACTGTATAGTATCCAGGTGGTAGCTTAATGCAGGTCAAAAGTAATACAGAAAGCTCCGACAGCTTCTGCAGTACTTTCCCCCTGAATTAAGCAAACACCTGCTTTTAAGACTGGCATGTTCAATAAATGAATGACCGCTTAAGACAGGTTCTACTATTTAACACCTTATATTCATTGTTTTTCGTTTTATCATTTCCCTGATACGGTACAGATATGCATGTTGTATCAATGCGTCCTTAACATTTAGCTGCTGCTGGTGGATCCATGATTATTTCTGCAAACAGTTTGGGATCCAGACGAGACGCCGAACGAATTACAGCTTGTGTTTTCAAAAATGTAGTTGGTGGAAAATTTTGTGAAAATAATTTGACCATCTGACTAAAGGTTAAGCAAAGATACAGTATAACATAGGTGTCTTAAAACGGAGGTGGTTGCTTAATGCAGGGCAAAAGTAATGCAGGAAGATTCTATAGGAGCTTTCTGTATTATTTTTGACTTGCATTAAGCTACCATTAAGATAATTCGAAGTAAAACTTCGGTCCTTCCAAACATTACAATACAAAATTGATCTAAAAGATGTAACTGCCCATATATAGAAACACATATGACAGTTTAATTCTGGTTGAAAGTAATGATGAAAGCTCCTAGTATGTATACCAACATTCCTAACATATAGACGTGCATTATATGTAGAAGGGGCTGTTGACACCTATGAGTATCATGCTACGTTGCTATCACTTGATTCTTAATTCGATCAACACGATAGACGCGTAAATACAAATAACAGTTGCTATGGTCCATGGTCAAAACTCAAATTGTCCATAAAGTTACAAATTACAAATTATATGGAAGATTTATAGTAGAACCTGGCTTAAACGGTCATCAAAAAGAGGTCTAATTATGGATCTGTAAGGCATGTGGTAGCTTAATGCAGGTCGAAAGTAATGCAGAAAGCTCCTATAGGAGCTTTCTGCATTACTTTTGCCCTGCATTAAGCAACTTTCTGCTCAACAAATAAATGGCCGCTTCACCCATTCCCTGATATAGACGACTTTTGACGACTCTGTAAAAGTAAAACTGTAAAACCATTGTGATAAATAGAGCACTTGCTCCTATAGGACCAAATGCTCTATTTATCACAATGGTTTCAAACTAAAAAAATCTAAAATTGTCCTTTTCTCTAGTTAATGCTCCTTTTCGGTAGGGATTTTCAAAGAGGTTGTATCTAAAAATAGCCTATGAGGTAATGGGTTAAGGTTCTATTTATGCCTTCCCACACTATTACCATTGAGGTTATTTGAATCGAGATGTTTCCAAACATATATTTTCATTTCTTTTTCATATATGCAGTCAATAAGTACGCCCCCACCTCATTAATAGTCTATAAATGAACAGACCTTTATAGCCATAGAAACATACGTCATTCCCCCATCTACTAGCTTTGTTATTCTATACAAGGTATATGAACGATCAGTATTAATAAAAATGAAATTAGTTTACTGTTATTGACGCTAGATTAATTTTTCATCCTCTTAAGTTATTTATAGTAAGAAACAAGAACGTATAGAATTACTGTAGCTACAAATAATGGATATCCCATTGTGTTTTATATCCACCTAGTTGATGAGGATGGAGTAGGCATATAGCATTGCTCTAAACCTCCCACCCGCACTTCCTACACCAGTAAATCCCGAAATGTGTGTGGCATGCACTATTCCTTTACTAGTAGACACAATGTCACAAAGCCTCATGCATGTACTTATTAGGATGAGAATGTGTGCACTTGACTGCATTCGCAAACAGTCTGAACCCAGATAACCTTTTCCCTGTTCTATGTTTATTCCAAATTCCAATACCTACTGAATATTCATGGACAAAATAATTATAACGAAATATGGAAGATGGAACATTGTAGCCATTTTAGAAAGTAAAGAAACAGTTCTACCATATTCCATGAGCAAACAGAACAGACCCTGATCAGACGGCTCCTATAGGAGCCGTCTGATCTGGGTCTACTATGTTTTGCAAATGCGTGAAAACACGTTTGTATGAGGGGAAAGGGTTAGGACACCGAGCAACGTGAGGGTCTCATCAGGATTCAAACTATTTGACACCACTTGGTCAATAGTTTCTCAAAAAGCTTGATCGAATTGAAACTACTCAACATTACACCAGATCTTTTGAGCAGAAATTATTTGTTCACAGTGGGGTAAAGATGAAAACATTGTGCATGCATATGACAGGTTTCTGTGAAATGTGGCAGCGGGAACATTACACTATTCTAGGTTATTCTAGGTTAAATTTGAGGTTATTCTAGGTTAAATCTTTCGAAAATCTGACTACGACATAACACGAGTATCGGTAAGACACAGATTGCCTTATTCAAAGGAGTGTCATTTGTATTGAAAAAAATACACAGCTTATATGGAATCACTTTCCATCAGGCAGGTCACAATAAGTGCAAGTTCTAAGCAACAGCAATGTTCTAATGGATTACATAAAAACACCGAATATCCATCAATACAACATCCTTAAGACAGAATGGAAATATATTGAATCAAGTGTTGGCACAGCGTCGAAACATGCTCTTCTTCTTCAGATATGTACCAACATTTCTCTGTGACAAAAAGTCCAGTAATGGTAATCCGATAGTAGATGCATAAAATGGACGGCAGTGTTTACCTTGCAATAGTGCAAGATACACTTGATTGTAAAATATAAAAGGTCATTACATGTGTAAATAAAGCCATTCCCGGTAATGGTTCCTGCTAAATAAATGCACATAGTAATATGATTCCTATTCAACATCGAAGCGCCGTGAAACTAACCCATCCCTTTAAATTCCTCATATGTATGTTTAAGACATTCGCTCATATTGATACCTTTTGAAACATCTGTAAAAATCACGTTTTGAAACCATTGTGATAAATACTATAATAAAATTTATCACAATGGTTTCAAAAACTACACAATTCCAAAAGTTTCCTTTTGTCTAGTTATTGTTAATGCTCCTTGTCAGTAGATTTATTCAAAGAGATTGGATCTAAATATGCTAACTATACAAAAAAGTTCAATTTAGCGGTATGGAATATGTACGGTATATCAATCATTATCCTGCTGTGAAAACAAATGTTTGCTACATATTGTACCTGATATACTATTGATCACTTCAGATTCAATCAAGCTTTCGAGAAACTATAGACCGAATGTCAAACAGCTTGGATCCTGAGTTACTAGACGTCTCATCTTGATCCACTCGGAAGAAAACGCTGGATGACAACGGCATCGTGTGCCAGTGGCATGCTCTTTGTCTTGTAGTTTCAGTGTCGTGTAGTTTCTTTGCCTTGTAGGTTGAATAATTAATTTAATGTCACCGATACAGATCGTTTTTACAAGAAAGAGTAAATTGTAGTGAAATGATTGGAAGTAAGAGAAGATGCAGACATTTATCAGATGTTCTATACTCATTTTTGTCAATGAAATAGCAGGTAATATGTTTCAAGCATTCAGAGTGGTCAGACTAACGTTATTTGTATATAATGAAAACTTAATTTAATGAATTAGAAAAAAACAGGTCATGTATTTTAGGTAGACAATAAATACAGCGTGCTGGTTGAGTATAATATGTATTGGAACAGAAGAAAGAAACACTTTTCCCCAATAATTAATACAGAATGGTTTCACCAAACTATGGATAAAACGAGAGTATTATAAATTAAGTCGGACAATATGTACAAATGTAATATCAGCTTGATACTAATTCAATGTATTAACCCTTCACTGGCTATTCACGTCAATATACCTACCTGTAAATAGTGAAGACCCGGATGAGACAGCTCCTGCAGGAGCTGTCTCATCAGGGTCTGCACTATTTACAAGTTGATTGTGCAACCAGTGCACTCCACTGCAGTGATTGCACAGCGAAATACTTGTACACAGTGAAGATATATGTAATTATACAACAGGGCATGGGTAAAGAAGGAGAAATGTATTTTAAAATTCAGCAAGATAAGGGTTAATCTAGTTTAGTTTGTGGCTGACTACGCATAGCACAAACGTTTTATCAGGATCCAAGCTGTCTGATACTGGTCAGTAATGCCTCAAACTCTTGTTATAATCCGAAGTACAGTGCTCCCTCCCTACAACGGCCCTCACAATAACGATTCCCTCCTTACAACAACGCATGTCATTGTTTCCGAAACAACAAGACTCCAGAAACAACTTTTTCCATCGTATTTTCTTTATGCCTCCATCAAACCCTATGTTGTGACCACTCTTTAGAATTTGTGACGATTCTAAATAGTGGTCACAACATAGGGTTTGATAGAGGCATAACGGTTTCAGTTCTCGAAATGCACCTTATCTGGGGATCTGCAAACAAGCTAATTATGTTTGACTTCCTCCCTATAACAACTCCCTCTGAACAACACATACAATCTTCGTATCCCAAAGGGTGTTGTTGTAGAGAGGGAACACTGTAGTCCAAACTGCACTAGACACAAATTTGAGCAGACATTATATTGCCACAGCGGGAAAAGGTTTAACCCATTCCCTCCTACCATAAATAATATACCGAAAAGCAGTATTTACTAGAGAAAATAGAATTGTGTAGGTTTGAAACCATTGTGATAAATAGAGCATTTGCAATGGTTTCACAAATTACTTTTACAGAGGCGTCAAAAGGCGCCAGTAGGCTACAGTAATGCACAAGGTATTCCATATTGACCATATCTACTTGAGAATGATCTGAGATCATTCTCAAGTATCTGATTGGTCAGATATGGTCAATATGGAATGCCTTGTGCATTACTCAGACTTCGTAAGACGTTGCAACAGTCGTAATTTTAAATCTTGGCGCTATCAAGGAAACAAGATAAATGAGATATTGTATAAATAATAGTGTATAAATATCACATGTCAGTATGTGAGGCATTCATATTGTCAACACAATGAACAGAAACAGCGTATTTTGTTTAAATCTCTATTCTCCCCCGGAGACATTCTCGAAATAGATTAGCGCTAGTTTCAATGCTATCTTTTTGTTCCCTGTCTAAATCATTTAGGTCCTCTGAAATTGATGCAGATTTCAGCATTTAACCGATTACATGCAATATTGAATGAGGGACAACATATCACTCTGTAACTGATTTGCTGAATTGTCATACAGTAAAACCTCTCTATAACAGCCACTAAATTACATCAAGTATTTTGTGTTAAAGGCAGATGGCTGCTTAAAGCAAGGTGAAAGTAAAACAGAACGAAGAACGTTCTGTTTTACTTCCACCTTGCTTTAAGCAGCCACCTGCCCCAAATACCAACTAATTAACACAATTTAGTGGCCGATATAAAGAGGTTTTACTGTATCTGTGATCACATATACGAACAGTTTCGACCAAGAGGAGACGCAGAGTACCTGTTACTTGCTGTGGAAATGTTTTTGAAACAAATGGGAAGAACATTGAATTGAACACAAATTGTAGCAGACGACAATTTATGCAGGCGACAATATTTGCTGACGACAGTAGAAGGCAGCGAAAGAGTTACACCTCTTCACTCTAATAAATGTACACGATGCTACGATGCTAGGAAGGTTTGGAATATAATTACGTTACATACATTACTGAACTATAAATGTCTAGTCCTTAATAATCTGGTAAACGAAAATGCAAACACTCTATAGACGTTATAGCACCATATAAAACACGGTTCCCCTTTGAAACAGTATGCGAAGAATTTTTGTCAAATTGGTATATTGTTAAAATTCTGCTTAATATCTACCATGTTATGGCAAGTAAGATTTGTCCAAACCCTTTATGCTGATGTTTTAACCCTTTCCACCATAGGCTATTTTTAGACACAGCCTCTTTGATTGAATCTACCAGCCTCTTTGATTGAATCTACCGAAAAGGAGCATTTACTAGAGAAAAGGAAAATGTTATAATTGTGTTGTATAGAAAACCGTTGTGATAAATAGAGTATTTGCTGATATGGAGCAAATGCTCTATTTATCACAATTGTTTCAAGCAGTGACTATTACAGAGGCGTAGAAAGGTGTATTTATGGAGGAAAGAATTAATATATTCAGAATGGCTTTGTTACAGTTTAACAAGAAGGAACAAACAATGCAGCTTATATTGCTTCTCTTTTTTATCAGTCATACCTTCTTCATTCTGTAAGTATATGAATGATTACAAATTAAACAAAGTTTGAGTATCCATACGGAGTTAAAGTAGAAACCTGTCTTAAGTGGTCATGTATTGATTGAACACAGGGATCTTAAAAAGCAAGCGGTTGCTTAATGTAGGGAAAATTGATAAGAAGGCTCCTATAGAAGCTACCATCTGGTTTAGAACTTCAGGTTAAGACTTCTCTTTTTAATGGCCGCTTAATCCATTCTCTCATATTGACGACTTTTGACAACTCTGTAAAAATCACTTTGTGAAACCATTGTGATAAATAGAGCATTTGCTCCTATAGGAGCAAATGCTCTATTTATCACAATGCTCTATTTATCACAATGGTTTCAAACTACAAAATTCTAAAAGTTTCCTTTTCTCTATTTAATGCTCCTTTTCGGTAGATTTCTTCAAAGAGGTTGTATCTAAAAATAACTCATGAGGTAATGGGTAATACATACTAAATATTTATATAATACACAACATTGATATATACAGTAATAGCTTGCTTATTTGAACACTCGTATAAGTATTATTGTTATCTTTAGTACAGTTGACAGCTTAATGCAGGATGAAAACCATACAGAAAGCTCCTTTGGAAGCTTTCTGTAATATTTCCACTCCGCATTAAGCAGTCACCTTCATAAACGCTCTCAATTATTATTTACTAAAATTTCTAATTAATAATATTTTCCCACATGCAAACATCATTCCAAAAGTCTCAGTTTGTTTTCTATGGTATATGACTCTTCGTAAATCTAAATATGCTCAAAATGTCGTTCAAATACGATGGAACCATGTTGCGAAAATAGAAGGCTTTCCAGATGTATTGGCTTCTGAAGATTTATTGGCATTTTGTCCTTTTGCGGAATGAATTTATTTTCCACCTACGCCATTTTACTGCCATTCACATTGGGCCAATACCCTTGTTGCCATGTTTCATGACTGAAATAAATTCAACAGGGGGGGTTTCCTACAAAAAAAGTGTTGAAGACTGTTAAAAATAGCCAAGCACGTTGAACCAAAATATTTGAATGTAAGAAACGGGTTTATGGGGTAAAGTCCTATACTATTAATCATGCTTCAGAAATACAGGATTTAAATAAATAAGTGATATAAAATACTGTTGAAATGTTGCTGAACATCCACGTTGAAATGTGGCTGAACGTCAACGACGTTTCTCATTTCCACACTTGTCTGCATCTCAGCTATACATAAACAGTAAAGTCATTCTAATGCGACTACCAAATATGTCTAATTCTGGGTCTTAAAAGCAGGTGGTAGCTTAATGGAGAACGAAAGTAATGTAGAAAGTTCCTATAATAGTGTTATCCATTACTTTCGTCCTGTATTGAACACCCATCTGTTTTTAAAGACACATAGGCTATGTGAATTCATTAAGTGGTCGTTTAACCCTTTCCCTCGTATAAACGTGTTTTCACGCATTTGCAAACAAACAGAGTAGACCTAGATCAGACGAGCCGTCTGATCAGGGTCTGCTCTGTTTGCTAATAGAATTTTATAGATCTGTTTCTTTGCTTTCTAAAATGTCTACATTGTTCCAACTTCCATATTTCTTTATAACTATTTTGTTCCTGAATAGTCAGTAGGTATTGAAATTTGAAATGAACATAGAACAGGGAAAGAGTTATGAAGGGGTTCGCTGTATTTTTACTTCTATATCACGTTCGATGCAATACTTAATTTGTAGCGAACTGGACAATTCTTGCATTAGTGATGGCAGCCTGTACGACACAGCTGCGGCAGTAACATTATGACCATAAATTATACAATAAGAAACTTTGTGAAAACGTCTAGGCTTGGAATTTATAAGACGTCTGAATCAGAGTCTGAGTTAATCTGTCAAGTATCTGATTGGCCAGAGTTTGAGTTTACTTACAATCTGACTAATCAAAAGCTTGAGAACGAACGCAGAATTAAGCAAAATGTTTTACAACATCTATACCAGCCCTGTGCAAAGTTTATTAGGCATCAACTACCGTCGTTATGATTTCTAAAATACATTTGTTTTATTGTTACGGGATGAAGCAATATAAATCTGATGAGCAGACAATTCGATTAGATATCCATTACAGATTACAGATATGACAGATTGGGGATTATAGCTGATTAGTGTCATTTTTGTTCAACATTATATCACATCCTCACGATAGGGTCAATAGAGGGTTAATACACGTTTTTTCGGGCAATAACATCTGCAGTGTCCCGAGGGACTGTTGTTGGCCCGAGCCCGAAGGGCGAGGGCAACAACATTCCCAAGGGACACTGCAGATGTTATTGCCCGAAAACAAACGTGTATTAACGCTATTCTTGCATAAACCCATTTTCTGCTTTCCTGCATCAATTTATGTCTTCCAAATACTAGCAAAACTATACACTTCTTTGACACTTCCGTTCGTTCGATTTATGCAGTTTCCGGGCCACTCTTTTGTTTTCTTTCTGACGTCATTCCACGAGTGTATCAAATACCATTTACACAGGATTTCATTCAATATGTCTATCACTAAAAGCAGTTCATTGTCGGTGCCCCTGAAAAACTCGCACCGTTCATCTAGCTTAGGCCAAACGCTATAGCGTTGGCGTCCATTGTTTACATTAGGCCCCGAATAGGTATAATTAAAACCGGTCAACAACAGCGCGTGAGCACGAGAATCGCCTTGTTAATACATGGTCTAGCGGGACAACAACAGCACGTTTTATGCAAGAATTTATATTGTTTTACCCTTTCTTAGTACAATGTACCTGTCGGGTGAATTAAATCGATCATACAACTGAACGTTTCTTAAGCTGCCATCAAAAATGCCTAATCATAGGTCGGTTAAGCAGGTGGTAGGTAGTGCAGGTCAAAAGTACATGTAATGCAGAAAGCTTTTACAATTATAAGAAGTGTCTGCCTTACGTTTGACCACCATTAAGCAAACATCTGCTTTTTAAGATTCCTATTAGCAGCCTATATGTTCAATAAATGAATGACCACCTGCTTGTGACAGATTCTATCGTATTCACAGGCAAGTTCTAGACGATGTCTATCTTCTATTTCATCGATATGAGCTAGAAACACTGTGACAAAACATCAACAATGGGTCAATATGATCAGGTGGTCGTTTCGTTCTGTTGATTATAATTTGGTTTGGGTTGGTGGTGAATACCATCACTTAAACATAATTTCATTTTTCGATGTAAATATTATCCATTTCCCTGATTAATATTAATTAAAGAAATAATGACATCTTTAATTATTATGATGGCAAATCTATACAGAATTATGTTGTATTGATAGAAACTGTAGAGCCAAATCTGTTATAAAGAACCGCTCGAATAAGAGCTATATAACACTACACGCAAGGAAAGCAGGTCCTGATTTGGCCCTACACTGTTTGCAAATGATGTAAACTATTCAGCAAAGGTTTAACCCATTCCCTCATAGTGACGACTTTTGACAACTCTTTAAATGTCACTTTGTGAAACCATTGTGATAAATAGAGCATTTGCTCCTATAGGAGCAAATGCTCTATTCATCACAATGGTTTCAAACTACAAAATTCTATTTTTTTCCTTTTCTCTAGTTAATGCTCCTTTTCGGTAGATTTATTTCAAGAGGTATGGTCTAAAATAACCTATGAGGTAATGGGTAAAACATTTACTCCACAAATACTCATATCTACACCGTCTGTGTTCATGTGCTAGTACAACAATTAATCTAATCAATATTCATGACGTCATTATACATTAGAGTGCTCCCTCTGTACAACGACACCATTTGGGATACGAAGATTGTATGTGTTGTTCAGAGGGAGTTGTTATAGGGAGGGAAAATCAAGCATAATTAGCTTGTTTGCAGATCCCCAGATAAGGTGTATTTCGAGAACTAAAATCGTTATGCCTCAATCAAACCCTATGTTGTGACCACTCTTTAGAATCGTCACAAAGTGACGATTCTAAAGAGTGGTAACAACATAGGGTTTGATGGAGGCATAAAGAAAATATGATGGAAAGTTGTTTCTGGAGCCTTGTTGTTTCGGAAACAGTGACATGCGTTGTTGTAAGGAGGGAATCGTTATTGTGAAGGCCGTTGTAGGGAGGGAACACTGTACAAGACTTTTTAAGAAGTAAAGGTTTAAACAACAGCTATGTGAATGTGTAATATGGTCGAAAAACTGTAGAATATCGTATTTTCACAAGACAGGAATAAAACATAACCAGTTAATGAATATATACGCTTTCAAAACAATGTATACAGTCAAGTGACATATGGACTGTAAAGTTTCTAAAATATCTTTTCCACTAATTGAATTATACCGCCTACACTCATCTGTCATTCACTTAGACCTAAATTATTATTTGAGGCAAGACTGTGACAAAGTAAAAAGTGGTGTGAAAAATGAGAAAGTCTTGATATATGGATACTAGTATCTCTTAACTAACCATTTGCGTTAGTGTGATTGTTATAAATTTAAACCGAATGTCGATTTTAACCGTTATTGTGCTGAAAATAATATGTCAGTCAAAACACTGACCTGTTGCATTTTTACTTGCTACTGATTCGTAAAAACGTTTGAGAAACTGTTGACCTAGTGTCAAACAGCTTGGATCCCGATGAGACGCCGAGTAACTTGGCGTCTCATCTGGATCCCAGCTGTTTGTCAATGGGAGTCATGTCGCGTTTAGCATGAGACGAGTTAATACAAATATATCATGTAGACATGCATGGATAATTTAAATCAGCATTTTAATTGACATATAATAAATCGTTATACAAACCTTTTCTGCTTGTAAATTTGTTCGGTTCCATGTAATTACACACAATTTTTATATTGTCATAAAATGTCGGCCATATAACTGCAAACCCACGATCTATTCATGGAATGGCAGACACGTTAAGGTAGTGTATAAATATTGAATGGTATACGTCGATTAATATTATACAGTAAAATCCCGTTAATGCGACCACCTAAAAGAGGTATAATTATGGGTGCTAGATGCAGGTGGTAGCTTAATGCAGGAACAAAGGAATGCAGAAAGATCCTAGAGGAGCTTTCTGCATTACTTTTGTCCTGCATTAAGCAACCACCTGCTTATAAAGACACACATATTTATTCATTAAGTGGTCGCATTAGAGGGTTTTTACTGTACTTATTATTTACGCCCCATGTTTACTGAATATTGATAACCATTATCCAGCTATCTGCGAACTGACTCACATTTACAAACACGTTTGATATAGATGAGACACAGAGTCACTTGGCATCTCATCAGGAGCCAAGCTGTTTGACACTCGGTTAGTTGTTTGTCAAACGTTTAACTCATTCTCTCCTAGGCTATTTTTAGACCCAACCTCTTTGAATAAATCTCTAGAAAAGTAGCATTAACTATAGAAAAGAAGAGTTTTAGAATTGTGTAGCCTTGAAACCATTGTGATAAATAGAGCATTTGCTCCTATGGAGCAAATGCTCTATTTATCACAATGGTTTCAAAATGTGAATTTTATAGTGGCGCCAAAATGCGTCACTAGGAGGGAATGTGTTGTTTAATCGAGTTGGACGTAGTCAAAATATTGAACAAATCAAAATGTATTTTGAGAAAGTTTTGAAAAAGGACACGGGTTAAGTGAAACGAGTATGGAAACAATGATTCCTTCATGTGAACCATTTGCAAACAGAGATGACCAAAATCAGACGGCTCCTGTAGGAGTCGCCCGATCAGTGTATTCTCTGTTCTGCTTATAAAATATTATAGATGTGATCCTGCGGTTTCAGCAAAAAAAATGTGTTCATATTCCATTATAAAGATTCAGCGGCTGCCAGCTGGCAGATCGCAGTTCGGTATTCAAATAGCCAACTGCAAACTGAGAACTGGCAGCCAACTTAACAGATTCAGGTAATATTTTCATGATGACATTATTTCTAACATAACTATTGAACAGGCTTAACCCATTCCCTCATTTTGACGACTTTTGACGACACTGTAAAAGTCACTTTGTGAAACCATTGTGATAAATAGAGCATTTGCTCCTATAGGAGCAAATGCTCTATTTATAACAATGGTTTCAAACTACAATTCTAAAATTTTCCCTTTCTCCAGTTAATGCTCTTTTTCGGTAGATACATTCAAAGAGGTTGTATTCAAAAATAGCCTATTAGGTGATGGGTTAAGCACTTGACAGATGTTAACATTTAACACGCCCAGCAAGTGTTTGCTTGCGGAAGTGTCCGGTCATACCATTTTAAAAATAAGAGATATAATCACTTTCTCTACAGTAATGTAATCAGGTTCCATACTTATAAAACTTTTTAGTTCAGTCTGAGTTCGTTCTCAAGTTTTTGATTGGTCAGATTTGAGCCTTTAGCTCAATCTGACCTATCAAAAGCTTGAGAACAAACTCAGACTCAACTAAAAAGCTTTATAAGCATTGACCCAGAACGTCAAACAACGTGGATCGTGTCCTCTCATCTGGTTATTGGTCATTAAGGCCGATGGTAGCTTTAATATAGCTCATATAGGAGTTTTCTGTATTAAACCTTCGCTTGTTGAATTTTAAAATACATGTCTCCTTCTTTACCCATGCCCTGTTGCATAATTACATATATCTTCACTGTGTACACGTATTTCGCTGTGCAATCACTGCTGTGGGGTGCACTGGTTGCACAATCAACTTGTAAATAGTGCAGACACTAATGAGACAGCTCCTGCAGGAGCTGTCTCATCTGGGTATTCACTATTTACAGGTAGGTATATTGACGTGAACAGCAAGCGAAGGGTTCAGCCACAATATGTGCTTTAAGAGTCCTATGTTAAATCATTATTACGTCGCTTAACCCTTTCCCGCATGTAATCACATTTTCACGCATCTGCAAACAGAGAAGACCTATATAAGCCGTCTGATCAGGGTCTGCTCTGTTTGTAAATGGAATTTGATAGATCTGTTCCTTTAGTTTCTAAAAATGCTATAATGTTTCACCTTCCGTATTTCATTATAACTATTTTGTCCATGGAAATAAAGTAGGTTAGAACAAGGAAAGGGCTAGCTTCGTACTGTACTGACCATTCAAACCAATACACTCGTTAGTATGCAATCTATGCAATGTCCTCACTTGTGTCTGACAAGCTGCTTTTGATGTCAACGGCACCAAATGTAAGGCTTGTCAGACAAAATTAATACTATTAAATGGTATTTCTAGTTGTATAGTTATACTGAGTCAACCGTATGAGGTAACTGTTGTGCTTTTTATTTTGCATCAGCTTATTATTTTTGAAATATGGCAATGGGGTTTATGGAATAGATAAAACTGAGATAAAAGAAATGCTTTTGATTTTCTATGACCATGTTCTATTATGAAAACTTATGATGTAATTTATATATTCATGACGTCATTATTTCTTGCACAAATAATCATAGAGTAAATGGCTAACAACATCTAGGTCCATGCTTATAAAGCTTTTTAGTTGAGAAAACTTGAGAACGAACTCAGACTCAACTAAAAAGTTTTATAAGCATGGATACTGATGCTTAGTGCCTCGTGACTGGTATTTGCATATAGCTTAGATCGAACAAGATGCCGAGTTACTCGGCGTCTTACCGGGATCTTAGCTATTCGGTCACTAGTTTCTCAGAAGCCTGAAAATCGGAAATCTGTTAAAATAAAACAAATGGGAGTTTAAGCATAATTTTATATTGTTTTCTCAGTCTGAGAAGGCAAATGTCCAGATAAGATGCGTAAATTAAAACATTTTTAAGAATAACTTCTTTATTTCTCTACCAAACCCTATGTTGTGACGATTCTAAAAAGTGATCACAGCGTAGGGTTTGGTGGAAATATGACGATTTCAGAATTTCTGTGCACACCTTTAACTGTAGCTCTGACTAAAGACTTAAACATGACCTTATTACATAAAAGACAAATAATTTCCAGTATGTCCCATGCAGCAAAGAATATATGTTTTGTATTAATGTCTGAAGGCCTATTTCCTACTTAACAGAACTACAGATAAAGGTGCGCACTCACATACTAAAATCGTCATTTCTCCCCCAAACCCTATTAAGTGACCAATCTTTAGAATCGTCTCTTCGAGACGATTCTAAAGAGTAGTCACAACAGAGGGTTTGGTGGAGAAATAAAGAAATTATTATTGAAAATGTTTTAATTTTATGGACCTCTGTACTAAATGCAGCAGAGAATAGTTTTTGCATTCATGTCTGAAGGCGTCTTTCCTACTAAATACATTAGTCCACTAACACAATATTCATTCTCCGCACAAAATATATTTTCCATGCCAGCTGTCACAACCATTAAAGATAATTATAAATAAGGAATGTTAGTATTTTCGAATTGCACTGTCATATTTTTATACTGTTGTTTTATAATCTTATTTTCTATTTCCGATATCGTTATTAGTCCTTTCCCATTCTGAAAATGAAAACATAATGTCTGCTAAATCACTAATTTGCTGAACTTTTCATTGATGACCATTTCGATCAAACGTTTGACGAAACTATTGACCGAGTGTCAAACAGCTTGGATCCTGATGAGACGTCGAGTTATACGGTGTCTTATTTGGATCCAATCTGTTTCAAATGTCAGCCAAAACGTGCTTAGAATGAGGTAAGTGAAAGGTTATAAACATCTAAAAAGCATGTGTTCAAGGTACATGTAACCAGAGAATATATAATAGAACCGGTCTTAAGCGGTCATCAACAAGGTCTAATTATGGATATGTAAGGCAGGTGGTAGCTTAAGGCAGGTAAAACGTGATGCAGAAAGCTCATATAATAGCTTTCTACAGTACGTGTATCCTGCATTAAGCCACCACCTGCTTTTTAATACGTCAGTGTTCTATAAATAATTAGTCGCTAAAGACATGTTCTACTGATAGGTAATAACGGTTCTAGATAGAGATGGCGTGATGCTTCGAGCGAGTCCCATAAAATGGTTCACTCTGGGAATTGATGGCACTATGTTGTCATTAATATCAGAGCTGGTGGCATTGGTAATAAAACACAATACTTAAACTAACCCGTAGTCTTTTACACTAAACGTAACGAGAAAAATAACTTTAAAACATAATAATACGCTTCTACAGAGATACAGATAAATGTGCGTACCCAAATACGAAACTTGTCATTTCTCCATCAAACCCTATACTGTGACCACTCTTCGGGACGATTCTAAAGAGTGGTCACAATAGAGGTTTTGATGAAAAAAAATGGAGCTATTCTTGAATGTCTAAATTTACACATCTTATCTGGACCCCTGATTTTGTTCTGTAGGGTACAATGAAGCATTAAAACGTAAGCAGGGGGACCTAGCATAGGACAGGAAGTGTGGTGACAATAAGAAACCTAAGATAATAGTCAAGGATTGTGTAAAACGTATGAGACACTTTTGGATTGAATGCAAATGGAATCACAGTAAAATCTCGCTAATACGATCACTTACAAGAAGTTCATGTATAATTCTGGAATTTTAAAGCAGGTAATAGCTTAATACAGGACAAAATTTATGCAGAAAACTCCAAAAGTATTTTTATGCATTACTTTTGCACATAGCTCCCATAGGAGCTTTAATCATTGCATTTCCTCTGCATTACGCATCCACAATCATCTACATGTTAACCATTTCCCTGTTTAATATTCATGAAAGGAATAATGACATCATGAATATTTATTAGCTGAATGTTCACTAAGGCATGTGCATACATTATCTTTTGACTCGTGCAGAAACTGCAGAATCACATTTATATTATACCATAAGCAGACAGAACATACCCTAATAAGGCGGCTCCTATAGGATCCGTCTGATCTGGGTCAATTTGATTTTACAAATGCCTAAAAGTGCATTTATATGAAAGAAATGATTAATGAAATACAAGGTCGAAATAACGAGAGCTTACTGTAGTAAGGGAATAAGAAATAAAAACCAAATACGCGTGTACTGTACCACAACGTGTGTACTCAAACCGAAGAGACGATTCCAAACAGTGGTCACAACATAGGGTTTGGTGGAGAAATAAAGGAGTTATTCTTGAAAACGTTTTAATTTACGCATCTTATCTAGACCTCTGGTGTACTATTATGTTAGGGAAAGATGGTACTAAGATAAACATGCGCTTGATTTGAATGAAATGTGACACGAAGTTAAACAGTCGAACAAAGAAGAATATTGAAACCTGGAACAGCAAATACGTATATCAATTTGATAAAATTGTTAAATATTTAAAGAAAGACGGCAATATATATCTATAACAAAGCCTGTAGCAGACTAAACATCCTTCGCATGCTGAAATACTCTGTTAGTCGTCATTCTCTTCTAAATATTTATCTCGCGTTCATTCGACCTGTGCTGGAGTACGCTAATTCGGTCTGGACAAATTGCACCCAGCTCGAATCAGATTTATTAGAAAGTGTCCAGGTTGAAGCAGCTCGCATTATTACCGGCCTGCGTCGAAACTCTTCCAGATCTTGTTTATACGCAGAATTAGGTATAGAGACTCTGTTTGAAAGACGAGAAAACCACAAGCTCGCAATTATGTACAAACTCCTAAATGGTATATGTCCCCAGTATTTAACGGATCTTATGTCACCCTTCTTACCCGTAGAAACAGAATATAACCTCCGATCTCGTGGCCAAACTCTTCAAATTCCTCGTTGCAGAACATCTTCCTATCAAAATAGTTTCTTACCTTGCACGATAAAAGCGTGGAATGCTCTACCAGACACAGTTAAATCTGCTACTTCCATTAACCAGTTCAAAACTAAGCTATCGTCATTTAAAAGCAAAACAAAACCTCCTATCTATTACAGTCTAGGCATGCGACGTGAAAATATTCTTCTTTGTCAACTGCGTAACAATGCCAGTTCCCTTAATACGCACCTGTTTAATCGTTTTTTATCAGAATCGCCATTTTGTCCAAACTGTGCTGACTCCCTCGAAGATAATCACCACTTCTTCTTTGTTTGTTCATCATTCAATATACACAGACGAAACATGCTGACAGCATTAAGGAGAATACCCGACTTAGGGGAAGTAACTCTAAACACACTGTTATTCGGAGGCAGTGGTCTGAGTAGGGGATCTGTAGAAGCACTTATTGATATAGTGCACACCTATATCAGGAGCACCAGGAGATTTGATTGAGGAATTTGACTGATTGATTGACGGATAGTTGTTAAAAAGAAAAATGTGGGTTTTTTATATTATTATTTTATTATTATTATTATTGATAAGGAAACTTTCAGATATATATTAATCACAAACCAAATGTTTTTCATTGAAACATATCTCACTATTTTCACATATTTTCCTTAATCTGTACTATCGGACCCCGATTTCACGGTCACTGATCTGGACTAGGTCTGGTTATTGATTGTGCAGTCAGGTCCAGGTCATGCCGATTAATCCTTACTTCATAACGTTATTGAATATGCATGAACGATTAGTTACTTTACATGTTAAGTATTGCATGTATTTATATATTTCTTGCATGTACGACATGTGATTACCTTGTACCACTGGAGAGGACTTATATAGGCTATGCCTGTTGTCCAATCCTTTTCTTCATTGAATAAAATATTGTTGAAATCAAAAAGACGGCAAAACAAAAGACAAAAGAATCTGTACCTCGGGGTAGATCTTATTTAGCCGGATAAGTAGTCAACCAACAGTGATAACTGCACTTGACATATAATTTGTAAATTATGAACGAGTACAACAGAACCTGCCTTAGTGACTTTATATTGATTGGACGCACGAATCTTAAAAAGCAGGTGATTGCTTAACCCATTCCCTCATATTGACGACTTTTGACGACTCTGTAAAAGTCACTTTGAGAAACCATTGTAATAAATAGAGCATTTGCTCCTATAGGAGCAAATGCTCTATTTATCACAATGGTTTCAAACTACCAAATTCTAAAATTTTCCTTTTCGGTAGATTTATTCAAAGAGGTTGTATCTAAAAATAGCCTATGAGGTAATGGGTTAATGAAGAAAACAAGGTGATGTAGAAAGCTCCTATAGGTGCTTTCTACATTACTTTTGAACTGCATTAAGTTACCACCTGCCTTACAAACCTATGCTTAGACCTCTTTTGGATGGTAACTAAAGACAGGTTGTGCAGCAGTGATATGCTGAGGCTACTAAAAAGAGGCTACACACAGAAGAATTATCAAAACCAGCCATTAGTTTTAATATAGTAAATTAAGGTGTTAGGTTTATCTACAAATTGGATCGGTGATTTCGTAAATGACTTTCTCATGTAAAACATATGACAGACTACCTATACATGCCATATGTTGTAACAAATATCCAAAATTCGTGCGTCTCCGTAGTTATTCAGTCCAGTTAAAATTATATATATTTAAAAACAATTTTACTAACATCATAGACCTATCATATGATGCTATATATATCGTGCACACGGTCTACTTTCCAACAGCTGCTGACAACAATGTGCACAAATAGAAAAACGGAATATATTGGTACATTCTCAAAGAATCATTGACGATAATCGAAATGCTTTTCAAATCTAAGAAGCCGCATGTATGTCTGCATTGGATTGGTGCAAAACATAGGTGGGCACTTTGAAAGGGTTGATATTGCAAGAAGCAGTTCGATATAATATGTGTTATTTATTTCAAATGCACCTAGATCCTACGTCTGAAACCTTTACTTACCATGGATCGCAAAATCCTCCAGACAAGACAAACTAGTCCTTAACCTGTTGTTGAATACATGCGCGTGATGGCGATTCGGAATGTACCACAGACACATTTGACAGGCAATGTTCTATTGACATCTAATCTAATAACTACATTACAAAATAATGTTTACCGTATTCATGTAACAATTGTCTTGTATTTACCAAAAAGTTCTACAGAAAACAGTTAAATCACTGACTTACGATAGAACCGTTTAATGCTGTTATATAATTATAAAAATCATAGACATCTTCAATGCAGCTCTCTGCTCAAAGCAGAAAATTATTCATGACTTCCGCCCTGCTTTAAATTATCATTTGTCTTAGAACACATAATGAGGGTTCTTTTGAGATTCATTATATTGCAGAGATGGCTTGCTGTGCTTTTACACGTACACTACAATTGCACGTTTAACACGATGGGCGGTTTTGGCAAAGGCTGCTTTCGCTTAATCATATTGAGCTCATTTAATTTGGATGATAATTGAAATCAATTACTTTCTTAATATAGCATGGGATGGGATATCCTATAGAAAGAATAATATAAGTCGTTTTATTCATTCCCAGATATAGTTCACTACACTTTCAAAACAAACAACTAGAAGCATTTTGCCTTTGAGCACCCCCAATCTCCTCCCCACCCTCCCACCCCATCCTCAATTTCTCTGATTTTGGCATGCACTATTTTACTGACAATGCAAATACTAAATAGGACATACTTATAATACAATTGAATTCAGAAAATTAGTGCACTGTCATTTGCAAACAGTGAAGACCCTGATTGGAGTTCTCCTACAGGAGTCTTTGATCAGGGTCAGCACTTGTCATTAAAATCATCTCGCGAAATGTACCATTTCATACTGTTTGGAACTTACCAATTAAAGAATTGATTATTCCTCTCTAAAAATTCAGCATTGAAAGGGTTGATAATAATGAATGCTTCTGCAGTAAAACCTCTCTATAACGGCCATTAAATTGTGTTAATTAGTTGGTATTTAGGGCAGATGGCCCGTGTAGTGTCCTACTGTTGCATTGGTCAGCCTGGGTACAGGTAGCCACGCCTACCACAGCAGCAGGCCGCTGCCGCTCGCCCAATTAATGTATGCATGTTCTGTTACTTGTTTGTTAGTATATGTTTAGAGACTGAAGAGATTAGATTTGTAAATAACGAACACGGTGACTTTATTATTATATCCCACATTCAGACACAGATATTACAATGGCGACGAGGATAAAAGGAAACTAAACACAAAGTGCTGTTTATGAACACAGTTGGTGCAACCTAACCAAAATTATTTTTCTACGAAGAACAGTAACAAACACGAAAGTGTTCCGCATCATGGCTGCATCACTGCCGACATTCCCGATATTCGAAGTGCGAGATGGTGACCTGTCACTAGGAACTAAATGGGATATTTATCTTCAAAAGCTGGAAAATTTGTTCATCGGACTTAATGTTCAAAGTGCAAAGCGGAAAAAGGCTCTTCTACTCCACTACGCTGGAGACGAGGTGTTTCACATATACCAAACATTGGCAAACACCGGCGACGAATCCGCATATGAAGACACAAAAGACGCTTTATCCAATTTCTTCAAACCTAGAGTCAACACAGAATTCGAAATCTTTGAATTTCGCCAAATAAAACAAGAACTAAATGAAACGCTTGACAAATATGTCACCAGACTCCGCCATAAGGCCATGGGTTGTGATTTCGACAACATAGACAAGGAGATAAAAACGCAAATAATACAGGGGACAACGTCTAACAAACTTCGCCGAAGAGCCCTTCAGGAAAATATGGAGTTGCAGAAGCTGTTACTAGTCGGCAGAACGATTGAACTGTCAACAGCACAAGCCAAGAAAATGGAGCAAAGTGAAACAGTCGACAAAATAAACTACAAAGTACACGAGAGAAAACAAACAACAAATTTTGGCCCAAAGTCATCAAACTTGAAATGTAGAAACTGTGGAGGAAATTACCCGCACAAATTCAAATGCCCGGCACAAGGAGCAACGTGCAATTATTGTCACAAACCAAACCATTTCGTGTCGGTATGTAGAAAGAGAATACAGCAGAATGTGACACGGGTAGAGGAAGATGACCGGCAAGAAACCTCAGAAACCGAAGAGGACGTTTCATTCGGAATTAACATTAATAAAATCCAGAGGAAAATACCTAAAATGTATGTAAATATCTGCGGAGAAAGTGTGCAAATGCTTGTTGACACCGGAAGTTCAATCGATATAATTTCCGAACAGCTGTATGATAACTTAAGTCCCAAACCGAAATTGACCGCCGTCAAAACCAAAGCATATGCATTCGCTCAAGAAACACCACTCCAGATACGCGGCAAATTCACTTCAACAATCGAAAACCAAAACAAGTTGGTGCTAGCCACAATCCATGTCATCCGTAAGAATAACGAATCCATCATGAGCTATAATACTGCTGTAGAATTGGGAATTATTCCAAATATCAATACTGTGACTGAGAACACAAAAAGTGATGAAACATTCCATAAATATGCAGACGTTTTCAACGGACTTGGAAAATTAAAGGATCGGAAAGTAAAACTTCATGTAGACGAAAGTGTCACGCCGACAGCGCAACAGCATCGCCGTATTCCTTTCCATATAAGGGAGAAAGTAGAGAGAGAATTAGAGCGTCTTGAAACGCTTGACGTAATCGAGAAAGTTGAAGGCCCTACACCCTGGGTATCTCCGATCGTAGCTGCGCCAAAACCAAATTCTCCAAGTCATATTCGGCTGTGTGTCGACATGAGAAAGGCAAACGAAGCAATTCGAAGAGAACGACACGTGACACCTACCATAGACGACATCATTTTCAAACTGAATGGAGCATCTGTATTCTCAAAAGTAGACCTACTAAACGGGTTCCACCAAATTGAACTAGACGAAAGTGCCCGAAACATAACTACATTTGCAACACATGTCGGATTACGTCGTTACAAAAGACTAAATTTCGGAGTAAGTGCCGCTCCAGAAATTTTCGAAAATGAAATACGCCAAACTTTAGATGGTCTAAAAGGAGTGATAAGCATTGCAGATGACATCTGCATTTTCGGTAAAACACAGCTCGAGCATGACGAAAACTTGGACCAATTAATGAAGAGACTCCGTGAGAAAAATCTGACTCTTAACAGAAACAAATGTGTGTTCAACCAAACCAAAATCACGTTCTATGGCTATGTGTTCAGCAAAGAAGGCATTTCAGCAGATCCAAAGAAGATAGAAACAATCAAATCAGCAGGGCAACCGAAAAATGTAGCCGACGTCCGAAGTTTTCTCGGCATGACAAACTACGTGTCGCGCTTTATACCAAATTATTCAACAATCACAGAGCCTCTGCGAAAGCTGATGCAAAAAGGGGCGAAATGGGAATGGACTGAACCTCATAAACGTGCTTTCGACACACTGAAAAACGCACTAACAAGCGACCGTGTATTGACATATTTCGACCCATCAAAACACACAGAGATTTTGGTAGACGCCAGTCCGGTGGGTTTAAGTGCAATACTACTTCAGAATAGGAGAATTGTGTCCTACGCCAGTAGATCACTGACCCCTGTGGAATCCCGATATAGCCAGACTGAACGTGAAGCGCTTGCAGTTATGTGGGGCTGTGAACATTACCACTTGTATGTCTTCGGATCCGAGTTTACAGTATACAGTGATAACAAAGCCATGGAGTCAATATTTAACAAATCAAAGAAAATACAGTCAGCTAGACTAGAACGTTGGCGTCTCAGAGTGGTGACGTACAACTTCAAGGTGAAATATGTAAAGGGAAATACAAACGCAGCAGACTACATGTCGCGACATCCAGCTGAATGCAAAAGAAAACAAAATGTCGCCGAGGATTACGTAAATTTCCTTGCAAACTGCGCGGCACCAAGTGCTATATGCATTCCAGACATCGCTTTAGCTTCGAAAAGCGATAAAACTATCAGCGCCGTTATAACAGCCGTCCAAACAAACAAATGGAAGTCGAAAAATACAACAAACGATGCGTATCAGTGCTACCATAAATTAGCAGATGAACTAGCAGTGTTAGAAACTGACCAGGGCAGTATCTTATTACGTGGCACGCGACTCTGCATTCCTGAGAAATTACAGCAGCGGGTGATTAACCTCGCACACAGAGGTCATCAGGGACAGGTAAAATGCAAAGCGCTACTCAGAGAAACGTGCTGGTTCCCAATGATAGACAAAATGGTAGAAAACACAATCAAACAGTGTATTCCGTGCATGGCGTGTACTCCACAAACGAACGCGGAGCCGTTAAAACCGTCTGACTTACCAAAGTCACCGTGGGACGAACTGTCAATAGACTTCTGTGGACCAATGCCCGATGGTTCATATTTCATGGTGCTTATCGACGATTATAGTCGATTTCCGATAGTAGAAAACGTCAGCACAATATCAGCCAAATCCGTAATCCCAAGACTGGAAAATATCTGGGCAACGTTCGGAATACCATCCGTGTTGAAAAGTGACAATGGCCCTCCCTTCAATGGCGCAGAATTCGGTGACTTCGCGAGAGAATTCGGGTTCAAGCACCGGAAAACTACACCGCTGCATCCGCAAGCAAATGGCTGTGTAGAGCGCTTCATGCAGCCACTCCAAAAAGCTATAAAAGCAGCACATGCCGAAGGCTTGAACTACAAACGCGAGATTGTAAAATTCTTACAAAATTACCGAGCTACACCGCATCCGGCAACGCTCTTATCACCAGCTGAAATTATATTCTCAAGAAAACCAAAAACAACATTGCCTGCTTTCAAAGTACACGCGAAAGACACATATGTAAGGAAAAGAGACAAATCTTATAAGCAAAATTTCAAGCGATATGCAGATCAACGAAGACATGCCAAAAACTCAAACCTACAACCAGGGGAATCTGTCCTAGTTAAACAGAAACGCCAAAACAAACTGTCTTCCGCGTTTTCCTCTAAACCAGCGACAGTTGTCAGTACAAAAGGGTCAATGGTTCGAGCCAAAATGGACGACAGAATTGTGACCAGGGACGCCTCAAACTTCAAGAGAATTTCACCAGATACGAATACATACACTTCAGACAGGCGTCATAAGGAAATCGTTACCAAACAGCAACTCGCTAACAACTACCGTGTTCCACCCCGAGCCAGGAAAAGACCCAAACGTTTCGAAGATTTCATATAACAATGGGATGTATATGTGTTATAGTGCTTTGTGTAAAAGGCCAAAATAATGCCTTCAAAACAAATTTCTGTAATACAAGGATTAATGTAGTCCAATGGAGTATTACAATTATGGAGAAATATACATGTAGTGCAACACGATTCTATCACTGTGGATTTAATTGTTATGCACAAAGTATGCATTCCTACGCGGAATTATTAGTTAGAGCACTGTAGTAAACAATCTAATTAGTTAGAGCACTATAGTAAACAATATGAAAATGCAAACTTTTATTTCCTTAACAAAAATAGATGTCACTTAGACATGGAAATGTCAATGAAACATTGTCTGATATTTCAAAGTTTCAATAAGATACTTCCAATGTCAGTATACCAATGTTTCCAAAACTTAATAAATTCTCAGAAAATATTTTGTGTACATGCATTGGATATCTGCAATTATGTATTCATGTACAATGCTATCTGAAAGACAATCGGCTGACTCTGACAAGGGTCATGTGTAATGCATGAGAGAAAGAAAAACAAACTGTGGGCTTATCAGATTTATGAGCAAACTCAGTTCTAGACCAGACGGATATCTGACACTAACCTCTGTAATCGGTATCGCCATTCTAGACTCCCTAGATTCTTGAATTAATCAGAGATTCATTAAGGACTATAAATTCATGTCAGTCTTGACTTCAAATGTGTTAGTAATCATTAGCTATCAACATTATAGAGTGTGAAGTAACAGACGATACTCAGTTGAGGGGGAGAAATGGACATTAAAGTTACAAATGATCGGACTAATTATTTCTGCGAACATTAGCATTAGAACTGACCGCAGCAAGCCCGGCAATTGTGACATTTTGATTAGGAAGACATTTCGGCTGAAATGTTTATTGTTATTTTGTTATGTCATTTTAATTGAATGTGAAAAGCAATTCAAAGCAAGGGGAGGATGTAGTGTCCTACTGTTGCATTGGTCAGCCTGGGTACAGGTAGCCACGCCTACCACAGCAGCAGGCCGCTGCCGCTCGCCCAATTAATGTATGCATGTTCTGTTACTTGTTTGTTAGTATATGTTTAGAGACTGAAGAGATTAGATTTGTAAATAACGAACACGGTGACTTTATTATTATATCCCACATTCAGACACAGATATTACAGCCCGCTTAAAGCAAGGTGAAAGTAAAACAGAACGCTCCTATAGGAGCGTTCTATTTTACTTTTACCTTGCTTTAAGCAGCCACCTGCCTTCAACACAAAATACTTGTTGTAATTTAGTGTCCGTTATAGAGAGGTTTTACTTTGAAAGTTTTACACTGAATGGGTTGTTGTTTCCGATATCTATGCACTATAAAACCTATCATTGCCATGATGGCTTGTCTCCGCAATACATCAATGGTGGGTGAACTTTCATTTGCAGCTGTAAACTGTTCTTATTACTTAATGGGGCCTTTTATTTAAGCGGACAGCGACGTGTCACATAAAAGAGTTCACCACTACCAAATACAGAGTTGTGAAATACCAGGTCACTGAAGCTGTAAACAATTAAAAGGTCTATTAGAAATAGAAATTAATCGAATGCCAGATAAACATAATGCATATGTTAGTGCTGTTACTCCTTAAGCATTTTACTTCTCCTGTAACAAGCTACCCGATGACATTTTATGTTTAAATAACACTTCAGTGGATCAACTAAGGGCTATATTTCTTTTAATGGCAATGTTACTTTATCATTGTTGTATACTTTATTAGCCCTTACCCTATTAAATATTGATGACAGGAATAACGACACCATGAACATCTATTTCTAATTCTTATAATCTCATATTTACACAGGATAGTTTGGTATTAACCCATTACCTCATATGCTATTTTTAGATACAACCTCTTTGAATAAATCTACCAAAAAGGAGCATTAACTAGAGAAAATAAAACTTTTAGAATTTTGTAATTTGAAACCATTGTGATAAATAGAGAATTTTCTCCTATAGGAGCAAATGCTCTATTTATCACAATGGTTTCACAAAGTGACTTCTACAGAGTCGTCAAAAGTCATCAATATGAGGGAATGGGTTAATAGAAGTTGTAGAGTCAAATTTATCATAACTTCATAATTAAATAGAACAGACCCTTATCACACGGCTCTTACATGAGGCTATTGATCTGTGTCTACTCTGTTTGCAAAGGTGTCGGTGCTTATTTGAAGGAAATGATTAAGCCCTATATATGAAATATCTTGGCACTTGCTATAACATATATAAACAGATATAAATCTGATGGGTATTGTCCAAAGTATTGCGAAACTCTCATTCATACGTCAAATGTTGACGTACACGTCATTGCTATTATTGTATTTGTTGGTATTTTAGGATAATAAAGTCCGTTATAGGACAAATAACACCGTCTGTTGTTCTGTTGCATGATAAGTAGACAGCAAAGTACTCTGTTTAGATAAACCTTTTCAACGCTGAATTTCCAAATGGACTATTCCAAATTTCAAACATGTGAAGCTTACTGTGAATATTCAGGGATATTTGTAAAGAAAAATGTGACATGTCAAACAGAGACAGAATAACCCTCTTCATCTGTGGCTACGCTGTTTGCATATGACGTTAGTGATTCGTGTTACGCACTAAAAAGGTTAATTCTTTCGGCGCCAAATTTCTAATTGTCGTCTGCAATCCAATTTTGTTAAATCAGTCGGTATAATAAGGAAATGAGATAAATAAATGCAAATTTCAAAGGAATAAAGCACAGATATATAAACAGAGTTTGAGACAAAAAGTGAATTCCCTGATCAGACGCTGCCTTGAAAAGGCGGCATCTGATCTTGGACTGCACTATTTGTCGTGGGGCATTTTTGCGACATTGACGGTGAAAGGGTTAAATACACAAGAATACATCATGCAATAAACAATCAAAGAAAGTGCGGGAATCATTACGCGTGCAATATTCACACCTACTGGAATAATATTCACCGAATGTCGAAAGTGCGTAGCTGTTGTTGCTAATAACGGAATGAAACTTTGACATAAAATCTTTACATGGTGTATACTAATGTAAGAAACATAATGATGTATGAACATTAATTTGATATTTTTGTAATTCTTTATAATGAACGCATGGCCGAAACAGTACAATCGAATCTTCAGTATTTGATAACAGAGCAAAGCCGACGGGAGTCGTCTAATCCGGCTCTACTGTCTATGTAAAGGCGTCAAAGAGCATCTTTATCAGATAAAGAGCTAAATGGCATGGAAACAGAGCTAGATGGTTCTTTCATAGCTTTTCAGGTGGAGATGACGTCACAAATAATGTTTTATATTCGTGTTGTTATTGCTTGATGTTAAAGCTGTATAATCAGCCAATTAAATATCTTCAATGTTCTGTCCTTTGTTATTTACAAAATATGTCACAGTTTTCCAAATTGCAGTTATTTGTGTTTTTTTCTTTAAAACAACTACTGAAAAAACATTGCGTTGAGTCTTATACACATAGTAACTTAACCCAGTTGTGTCTATTGTCCCATAAAATGGACGTAGGAAAACAGTGTAGACCCAGATCAGAGGGCTCCTAAAGGAGCCCTCTGATCAGTTCTGCACTGTTTGCCGAAGTCACCGATGTCAATAGCTCATTCCAACAAATATTTTGTTAGCTGTCCCCCTCAATATGAAAACTAGATGTTTTCCACAATGAAACCTGGACGAATTGTCTTCAAATAATGTGGGAATAAATGGGTTAAACGATAACTGTTAACCTGCTAAGCGCGACCTAGCTAGTATTTGCAAACGGATTGGACGAAATTGGGACGCCTAGTAACTCGAAATCTCATCAGGATCCAAGCTGTTTGATAACTTCTCAAACATTTTAGTGAATGTAAAATAAGTCAGACTTATAACAGAACGGATCCATACAAGGAACTAGCTACAGTAGAATCTGTCTTAAGCGACCATCAAAAAAGAGGTCTAATTATTGGTATGTAGTGCAGGTGGTAGCTTAATGCAGGTCAAAATTAATACAGAAAGTTCCTATAGGAGCTTTCTGTATTACTTTTGCTCTGCATTAAGCAAACCACCTGCTTTTTAAGATTTCTGCGTCCAATCAATTCATAATTGCTGAAGACAGGTTGTACTGTACATAATGAAGCTTTTACCATTACCCTATGAATATTCATGTAAGAAAAAATGACATGAATATTTATAAGCTGAATTTTTATTATGCCAGCAGTATATCGGACAATTATGCAGCGTTTCTTGATCTAGACCTTAAAATTAATAATGGATTGATTTCTTCTAAAATATATGACAAAAGAGATGATTTTGATTTTAATATTGTAAATTTTCCTCATCTTGACGGGGATGTTCCCCGTGCTCCATCTTACGGGGTTTATATATCTCAACTTATTCATTTTGCTAGAGCTTGTTCATCTATTGACGATTTTAACAGTCGAAATCTCATTTTAACTGAAAAGCTGCTTAAGCAAGGATATAGATACCATAAACTAAGAAAAACTTTCTCTAAATTTTACTATCGAAATCTCTCGCTTATTGGCAAGTACCAATGTAATCTCAAGGTGCTTCTGCGACACGGTATTTCACATCCTGAATTTTATGGTGATGTGATTTACAAACTTCGTAAAATTATTGGACATACCCATTTTCTCACTTTGTTCATCAAATGTGTTAAACAATTCATTAAAAAGGGATATGATCCTGTAGTACTACAACATACTGCATGTTTGGTTGTGAACCCTTTTACAGTTGGCAATCACGCTGGCCTCTTTGCATGTACGCCGACAAGAAAGGTTTAGTACTCTATGAAGGCGACCTCTTAAATCCAGAAATGGAAGGAGAACGTCGGATATCTGTACTATTTCATTTTTGTCGTACCCTTTATTACTTTTCTACAGTTACTCTGTTTGTAGCTCAATCATTGAGTACACTAGCGATAGGTGGATACAGTATGTTCAATTAAATGTTTTTTCGTTATACATGCACTTTACCATTGTATTTGCCGTCGCGGTTGTTGTAGATTAGTCGGAGAGGGGATACGTTTATTTACACTGTTTGTCTTTTAGGGTGGGGATGGAATAAGAGTGAGGTTGGGCGCCCATAAACCGGTTTAACCCCCCAGTGACTTTTGTCACTGACCGTTCCAAGGCGGTACTTCCATCTTCCTCCTATTGTATGTTTGTTTTGTCTTTGTGTGTCTCTTGTTGTTTTTTCTAGTTATGTACATTTGCTGTTTCCTTGTGTTGCTGTTCGGGCGAGTGTTTGTTCTGTATGTGGTGTTTCCTGCATGACTCATGTTTGTACTTTTATATGTCGCAAATTTAGTTTTACATGCGACGCGTTAGCGGAGCATGTAAAACGATTATTTGCGACATATAAACCACCGATATACTGCTGCAAATCTTCAAATACGCAACGGTTATCCCTATTCTAATGAAACCATAGATCCAGATGGTAAAAAACAAACAATACTTTGTCCTTTGATATTTTCTCTCTGTCGTCATAACATGACGTCACGAAACACCGCATATCTCCGCATTACGCATATAGAAAATAGTTCTCTCGGAACCTAGCAATTGTGCTTATATTTAACATACCAAGAACTGGTGTTTTCACTTGATACTTTGATTTTCACAAATGAAAATCGTTAAGTCATGGTCCTTTTGAATTTCTGACGGTAGGTCCCTTTCAAAACTACCGAAGATGAATCAAATTTGACCTCGACATTGCTGCTGTGTAAATATAATAAACATCCATGATAATTGTGCACATGGACAACGGAATTAATTATTTTAAATTGTTTGCAATGCGGAACTGGCGGCATATTCAAGATACTTTGGCTGATTGGTGTATTTGATGAGAATGATGATAGGCCAAGTGAACGTGCAAATGGAAAATATCAGGAGCGACAATCAACAGGCATGTTTGGAATTTGCAAAGAGTCATCGAGTGATCTAGAGTGGGTGGGGCGAATTCTCATTATGGGACTGTCCTTGAAGAATTGAAGAATACTGCCGCTTCTGATTGTCGGACCAGTCGGTATTATAGCTTCCTACACTGGCTTCATTCTGATGACTGGACGTTTTCATTATTTCCCTGTTTTTACACCAGCATAGGCTAACAACTAGTGCATGGTTGCAATCTCTCGGACACAGTGACCTGTGTAAACTTTTGACGAAACCAACCATAGCAGAAAGTTTTCATAATTTCGTTCAGCACTAGCTCACCAAACAGGCCTGGATGTGTATAAGATTCTTCATAATCGACTTCAAACGTTTTGGTTACTGAATGAAATGGTTCGATCCCGGGTGCAGTTTTATCACGTATGTTTTCAAGATTTACAGGAAATGTTTCCTCTTGATTACCGTATATTATTGTTTGAATCGTTGTTCTTGACAGTGTCTCCTTTGCGATATTTATTGTGTTCTTGATTGTACGCCAGCTGGCAAAATTAAACACCAGCCTCGTCATGGAAAAACAAAAGATGGCTGTTTGTTCTGTATGTGGTGTTTCCTGCATGACTCATACATTGTACTTTTGTCAAAGATCTTAGGTTTTCTATGTATACCACGTAGAGCGAATTTCAAGGTTATGTCAAACCACACATTTCTTTGGAAAGATTTGTGATTTATGGCAGAGAGGAAACCTGAGTGTTTTAGTGTTTTCAGATCATTGTCTGGGATCGGTTTGTAATGTTAGTGCTGTCAGGTCCTTCTTCAAGTAACTATTTTAGCATGGATATAAATCTCACAGCTACATAGTTATATACCTTAAATCTTATATTTACAGGGTACAGGTGCCACATACACCACAAAAAAGAATAGAGGAACAGGAACGTTTGTTCAAGTGCAGTGAACTAGATCTACATGTGTAATAAATTTATGGACTCTGGATCAACTTGTAGGATTTTGCGATATATATCTGAATAGAATCGCCAGACTCACATTGACTACAACCATAAAGTGTGTTGAAAAAAAACAAGCAAATTCAAAACAGTTGACATTTCATTCAGCCAGGGCCTTCGTTCATTCAGACCCATTCATTCAATTTTACTATAAATGCGCGTATGAATATTTCGTAGTAAATTTTCTAGTGATTCGGTTTCCGACAGTATATTCATTTTTTCCGACAGTATATCGGTGGTTTATATGCTTCAAATTTTGTTACGTGGACCAATTAGAATGCGTGTTACAAAAATGTTGCATTAGAATATAATTTCATAAGCAAACAGAGAAGCGCATGATCAGACGGCTCCTGCAAATGCGTAGAAAGACGTATTTGTGGAGTAACGGGTTAATTTATTTGAAAATTGTTTGAAATTCGTTTTGAAAACACGAAACCCTGCGTAAACGCAGGCAGCCTTTACGAAATATCAAATAATCTCGAATTCTAAGGGAAACTCATACAAAACACAGATTATTATTGACAGACTAATGGGTTTATAATCCGATTGTACGGGCTAGCTGGTCGACGGTCAGACAGGGCATATCGTTATATTACATTATTGATGCTTAACCCATGCAATGCTGAATTTTCAAATGGACTATTTTACAAAATTCAAACAGGCCAAGATGATAGTGAATATTTAGGGATTGTCTAAAGAAAAGTGTAACATGACCAACATGTAACACGGTATTAACGGTGCAGACCCTGATGGGAGGGCTCTAGGAGCCTAAATGACATTTAGTGAATCGTGTCCCGCACTGTTAGGGTTAAAACATATTTACAGCACTATGAACATACTAATAGAAGACGTGGAGAAAATATGAAAGTGTTGTTATTGTTTGTACACATTAACGTTTATTTTCATCAATGCATTTTAGATTGGTCCCAGGATCATAACAATGTAACGGACTGTAACCTAGCTCGCAATAAATATGAGGCAATACGAATATTTTCCACATTTGGATATCTTTGATTTGTTGTGAATATTTGTGTTTAAATCGAGAACAATTTGCGCACCTTATTATATTTCTGAGCTCACATACAAATGGTTAATAAATATGCGATTGTTTGGTTTAATGACTTATACAGAGGCGTCAAAAGACGGCAATATGAGGGAATGTGTTAAGATAGACAGCTTTCACAAAAGTACATGTACAGTAAAACCCCTCTAAACCGGAATTCTAGTAGAGAAGAATTTAGATACTTTTAGGCAAGTGGCTGCTTCATGCAGGGTGAAAGTCATGCAGAAAGCTCCTCTAGGAGCTTTCTGCATGACTTTCACCCTGCATAAAGCTGCCACCTGTCTCCAAGACCGATATTTATACCAAATTTAACGTCCGGTTTAGAGGGGTTTTACTGTATAACTTATAGCCCTGTATATCTATGATGGAGTCTTCATACCGTGCCATATTACAGAAATGTTCGTGGAATTAGGTAACATAATTCAAAAGAACAAAACAATTAGGGCAGAAACTGTAGCAATAATTTTAAAACCCATCATTGTATTCATAGCATATTTTACAGGAAATTGTTCTGGGCGGTATTGCATCGAGATACCTCATTACAGTGGCCTGAGCAACAATAAAGGCGCTTACTGAAATACTAAATCGCCATTTCTCCACCAAACCCTATGTTGTGACCACTCTTTAGAATCGTCTCTTCGAGTAGTTAGTCACAACATATAGGTTTTAGTGGAGAAATAAAGAAGTTATTCTTGAAAATGTTTTAACTTACGCATCTTATCTGGACCACTGAGTGAATGTCTTACCAAGGGTGATTCTGTATTACATATATTCAGAATGAAACGGACATCTGTTTCAAAGACAGATATGTTTATTTATTATGCAGTCACTTTAGCCCTTACAACACTGACTTTTAAAATGGACTATTCCAAAACTCAAACAGGACTGGTCAAGCTTATGGTGAATATTTAGAAATTCTTCTAACATGACAAACAGTGCAGACCCTGATGAGAGGGCTTCTTTAGAAGCCCTCTCATCTGGGTCTACACTGTTTGCAAATACATTAGTGACTCTTGTCCCTCAGAGTAAGAGTTAGAGACACGCTTCTGTATATGTATGCGAATGGACAACATTGCGGAAATCAACCCTGCATAAGGTGTGGCAGTAGTGGTAGACGTTGTTTTGTTGTAACTGACCTAGTTACAAAAGTTGCTACAATTAGCGGCAGAGTAACCGTTTATTTCCATATCGAGCTACAATATATTAGATAAAGGCTGGATGTATAGGGCGTTGTGAGAGTTTATGTGTAACAGAATATGTCATTATAATTCTATGGTGTGTATTAGAATGGCATCTAGGATAAGTCTGTTGATTTAATACTGAATGCTCCGTGATCGGAAACTAGATGGGGCGATCTGCGTAATTACTGGCACTAGTTCTCTTTTCCTTTATGAACCATGCATTGTCTTCTTATGTTTGATAAAATGTGACTGTACGAATTGATATTATGTTATGTAGATGTATAGGGTGAGTGAGTTGGGTTTTACGTCCGACCAACAGTATTTCAGTTATTTGCAGACGGCACCCGCACGAGACAAGTTATAGTGCTGCCTCACTGGAATACATGTACCCCTGCCGCAGGTACATGGCAAAGGTACCCCACCCAGTCACATTTATCCTGACACCGGGTCGACTAGTCCTAGAACTACACCTTTCATGTCGAGCGTAGACAAGGGAGCTATTAGTACCAACTTTTAACGACTTTTGGTCTGTCGCGGCCGGGGATCGAACCCACGACCTTCCGTACCGCAGACAGACGCTCTACCACTGAGAGCCACGCGGCCCATATAAAGACCATAAAAGGTGTAATATAATGAAGAGAAAAATACATACATAGTAAATCCACTCTTACATAACCATTCCAACGTAAGTTAGCTATTGGTCTTGAAGATAGGTATTGGCTATATAAGGAAAGCAAGTTACACACTATTTCTGTTCAACATAAGGCAGCAACGTGCTTTTAATATTGAATATGCCTCCTCATTTTCTGAATGTTGATTAACTCATTCCCTCATATTGACGCCTTTTGGCGCCTCTGTAGAGGTCACTTTCTGAAACCATTGTGATAAATAGGGCATTTGCTCCTATGGAGCAAATGCTCTATTTATCACAATGGTTTAAAACTATGCAATTCTACAAAAATCTTTCCTCTAGTAAATGCTCCTTTTCGGTAGTCTTATTCAAAGAGGTAGGATCTAAAAATAGCCCATGAGGGAATAGGTTAAAGAAAATGGTTGTATCAAATTTTATCACTGAAGAAAACGTTTTGTATAACAGTGTAAAACTTTGTATCATGGATGGAGTCAGCAGAGCAACAGATAAAGTTGCATACTCAAATACTAAAAGCGTCATTACTCCACCAAACCCTATGTTGTGAACACTCTTCAGTGGTCACAACATAGGGTTTGGTGGAGAAATAAAGAAGTTATACCTGAACATATTTAAAAAAAACAACACCTTATCTGGACTTCTGTTAATATGTGCCATATTACAGAAATGTTCGTGGTATTTGTTTACATGAAATCGTACATGGTAATATCATTTAAAACAATTAGGGTAGAAATTGTAGCTCCGGTTTTACAACCCACCATTGTATTCATAGCATATTTCAAACGTGTGAAAAAGAACGATATTTTCTCTTGAAACAGGAATTCGTTCTGCTCATTATTGTTTCTAGAGACATCGTTACAGTGATTGTCTCAGAATTATCGCCAAATGATTTTTTTCAGCATGAAGCAGCCACCTAGTATAAAAAAGCTATAGTTATTTATTATGTAGTCAGTCTAGAGAGGTTTGCGAATGAACAACATTGTGAAAATCAACAATGAATAAGATATGGCAGTAGCGGTAGACTTTGTTTTGTTGTAACTGACCTAGTTACAAAAGTTGCTATAATTAGCAGCATAGTAATCGTTCATTCCCATATTGGCTCGTTATCATTTCCTTTACAAACAATCCACTACCTTATACAAAAATGTGATTGTACGGATGAATACTAGAAACACTTGCACTTCCATATTGTGTAGATTTATAATGAAGGGATAAATACACACAGTAGAACCTGTCCTTAGCGGACATTCATTTATGCACACAGGAGTCTTAAAAATCAAGTGGTTGCCTAATGCAGGGCAAAAGTAATGCAGAAAGCTCCTGCCTTACAGACCCAAATTTAGACATCTTTTAATGGCCGCTTAAGGCAGGTTCCAATGTAGTTAAACCACTCTTACATAACCATTCTAAGGTACGCCAGGTATTGGTCTTGCAGATAGGTAATAGCTAAAGGTACAAAGTTCCGCATAAAGGCAGCAACCTGCTTTGAATATTTAATCTTGCTCCTCCTTTTCTGAATAGTAATTAAAGAAACAAAAGTTTATAATATCAAAACTATGGTATCAAAAATGTATAACTGAATAAAATGATGTGTATGGCAAATAGTGTAGATTCAGATCAAAGGGCTCCCGATCGGGAGCCCTTTGATCTGAATCTACACTATTTGCAAAGCTATTATAGATAATCAGTTAAAGACATTCATATTGTATCCATATGCATCGGTTAAAAATATCCGTATTCAAACATAACCTTTTCAAAGGAAGCTACATATTGGTGTTGTAGGTGATAGCTAAATGCAGAATGAAAGGTACGCATACAGTGCCAACATTATTTTCGTTCTGCTTTAACCATTACAATGCCCAATTGTCAAATGGATTATTCCAAAGTTCAAATAGGCCAATCTTACAGTGAATATTCAAGGATCTTTTTATAGAAAATTTTAACATAACAAACAGGACAGGCCCTGGTGACAGGGCTCCTTCAGGAACCCTCAAATCTGTAGCTACACTATTTGCACAAGATATGACCTGTTTCCGAACAGTTCTAAAATCTGCAAATTATGTAAGTAAGTCCCGCTTACAAATAGATGTCCTTTATAAGGTCATACTTCCTCACTGCAGCTTTATTCATCATAAAATTATATCACTCGAGAGTGAAAATTTACGAAAAGCATCTTTATTATATTCGTACATCATTAATCTCCGTTTGATGGTATCATTGTATGTAGGTTAATGCTATAGAGAGAATATACCATACATTATATAACTCGATAGCGGTGTTAGAATGTCGACATTTACACCATTAGTTTCCAAAGCAGACGTGGTGACAATACAGTTAGACAAATTATTCAATTAAGCATCGCACAATAATTCATTTCCTTAACTGCCCGCATGGAAATAATTTTGTTCCGACAATTATAGTAGATGCTAATTGTTAAATCCGTGATGACAAAGACTACGTCTTACAGTCTATATCAAACTCTTTACTCCATAAATACTATCCTATAGGAGCCGTCTGATCAGGGTCTACTCTGTTTACTTTTTAAATAATATAGAGATGATTCCACAGTTTCTGTCCAAGCCAAAATTCCCCTTGTCCATGGGTCATTATAAAAATAAATCAAATTTATATTGTTGATGTCATTAACTCTTACATGACAAATTATTGAGTAAATGGATCTTATGCTACCTAGAACCTAGATAATGTTGAACCTTTGTCAAATTCCAAGATTATAAAGTAAATAGTGTGGCCCCTTATTAACACTCTAATATTGATTTGCAGTTTGTGTCAATATCCGTATTGGGTGACACCTTTTCTTTTTGCAGGGCGTAGCTTCCTATACGCGGCAGAGAGTTGAAACGAAAGAAAAATGCCAAAACATGCAATGTTTAGAAATTATTAAATTAATACTTGTTGTGTGTATTTGGGCGTCAAGTTCCGCCATAACCCGTTTACTACATTAATTTAGTACGTCTGTATATGATAGAGTAAACTCACATCAGACGTCTCTTATAGGAGCCGTCTGATCAGGGTCTGCTCTGTTAGCTGATGATATCCTATAGGAGCAAATGCTCTATTTATCACAATGGTTTTCACAAAGTGACTTTTACAGAGTCGTCAAAAGTCGTCAATATGAGGGAATGGGTTAATCTAATTGATATTCATAATGTCGTTATAGCTTACATGAATATTCATGACGTAAATGGTTAAATTCGGCCTACACATCCGTTAATGCAAGCTATGCCCCTGGTTTGTGCATTTCTTATCACTCTTTGTTGTGTGGTCTAAAACATGCACGCTTAGGATATCTGGACACTGTTTATACTAGTGGCAAACTGTTTATTAACTCTTTCGGCGGCAAATTTCTAATTGTCGTCTGCAATCCAAATTTAGTAAAATCGTTCGGTACAATAAGGAAATGAGATAAATAAATGCAAATTTCAAAAGAATAAAGCACATCTATAGAAATAGAGAATGAGACAAAAAAGTGAAGTCCCTGATCAGACGCCTCCTTGAAAAGGCGGCGTCTGATCTGGGACTGCACTATTTGTCGTGGTGCATTTATGCGACTTCGGTGGTTAAAGGGTTAAAGACATTACCCAGGTCCATTCAATGATCCCCCCATTGTTCTCAATAGGCGTGAAAGTAACAGTAAAAGCATGATACAAGTGTGCAAAATATGGCAAGCCGTCTCATTCTGTCTAGAGAGGCCCTGACATACAATTAGTCAAGGGGAACACACTCAAAAGACCATTGTTGGTCAGAACCCAATAGAAGTTCAACCCTTAAGAAGCCTACCACTAACAAACAAAGGGCCATATGCAAACAGGTTGGATCCAGATGAGACGTCAAGTAACCCGGCATCTTATCTGGATCCAAGCTATTTGACAGACAACATTTTCACAAATCTTTACAAACTATGAAGCACTTTCACATTTGAAGCAGACAAGCAATTTAGCAGATGAATATTTTATAAGGATTAAATACATTAAAAAAACCTGAGCGCTTATGTATATCAGAGATAAAACTCTGGACATTTGGCCTGCAGTAGAATCCATTTAACCTGCAGTGGATGAGAGCTATAATATGTTCAAAGGCGCCCTAATTAAAGCTGAGAATTCAATTTTGTCTTGTAGAGCTGGCGTTCATATATACATGCCATGTTTGTTTGTACAGTGGATAAAACGTTATCATTTCCCGTTTAAACGTATGTATACGCAAATGCATTGAAGTAAAATGTAGAAAAATACACCTTGTTGAAATATCTCAAGATATTTTTTATCTGAGTGGCAAACCGTTTGGAGCCTGATCAGACGCCGGGTTACCCGGCGTCTGATCTGGCTCCTAATTGTTTGCAATGGAAATAATTGTTTACCGGGACACAGGGCAAACACAATAGCTCACTTTAACTCAAGAAACACTGCAAATAGAGTAATCACCCGTTCTCACAGCATCTCTCGGTAAAGAATTGCTGAAATATGATTTTTCGTTAGTGTGGGTCAAGTACTTTCAGTGAAAAAAAAGACAGATTACATAGGGCAATACTTCCAAAAGAGATGTCCCACAGAGTTATTATCCTTGGACACAGCTGCCTTTTCTCCCAACAAGGTCTATCAGAATATGTAAATACTGCTCAGAAAGTTATAATTTAACCCCTGCACCCTGCACTTGATCTCAATGAGATATATTTGCATGTGGAGTGTCATGAATGTAGGTTGAGCACTTTAGAAGACATTCACAGGCCGAACGGACAAAGCGGGGCCTATATGCTCCTTCTTATAGTTTCAGGGAGCATAATAAAAAATAAAAACATATACTGCATTAGTGACAATCTAATCATTTCCAAATCATCAAATGTAAGAGACGGTCCTCACATGGAACGCTCCAGTGGTTCTTGACAGGCAGACTGCTATAGCTCTTACCATGTGCCGCATGCTTTTTCACAGGTTAGCTGTAAAGACCCAAGCCGGCCAAGGGAATGTCTTAAGACTGTCGATGACTGCGAATCTGATGGAGATTACCCCAGTGTATTGCGAAATAATCACACATGTATAGTTATTTCATGTTTGCTGTAGCGAAGTTTTCTTTTGCATTTTTTTCTAATCAAATATAACAAGTACCCATAAATATATATCTAAAGACAGCGCCAATATCGAATGCATTGTAGGCAATGAGTATTGGAGATTGATTGTTTACTGAAATGATTTCCCTAGACAAACGTCGTTATACTATTGTAACTATTACACAAGCCGTCGAAGCGAGGTATCGGAGTAAAACGTCGCCTTAAAAACCATGGACACCCGAAGATAAAGTCAGAGTTCAATGTTCGACCATTAAACGGTACTTAAATTGGAGCGTTACATCGGTAAATGCAAACAGTTTTCTCTAGATCATTTATATATCGTAATAATTGTCAAAGATTGGCAGGGTGATAGGTATTACGTTAGAATGCATCATTTTAGACGCGATGAAAATTCTACTAAGCCTATTAGTGTTCACTATATAACCTTTCAGCGAGGTCAAGTGATTCATAAAAGGGCGTGGCCAATTCAGACAATTATTTAACCAAGTCTTTGGGTAGAGAAGTTTAGTTGCGAACGGCGTTTACCCTTAGCCTGCAGGAAAAAATGTGTCTGCTCAAACTCTGATCTGCTACAGTTGTTGTTGACTTTCGATTCGATCAAGCTTTTGAGAAACTATTGACAGAGTGTCAAACAGCTTGGATACCGATGCTACGCCGAGTTACCCAAGCTGTTTGCAAATACCAGTTAGAACACGCTTAGCTGGCCAAGGGTTAAAATCGGCCGAGAAAATGCAGTTTTGCTTTACTAGGTGTCATCTATTTCTAAGTGTTCGGAAATCCAACACAAAACCCCATAATAAATCCGACACAAAAAAACATAATACTTCTACAAATTACATTTTGTATTCTTACTGAACTCGGATTGGATTTCCAGACTGGATAATTATTTGGACATACTTAATTAGTATGGATAAAAACTGCCACATTCTAAATACAATACAGAATTACAAAATGACTTCATCATTTCATTCATCCAAGACTTATTCAAAATTTCAACAGCCTCCATTCATCTAGTCACCAACTTCCATTCGGATATGTAAACATTTCATTATAATAGTAGTTCAGGAGGTTACGGGATCGCAAAGTAATAAAAGCGTGTACATCCGTGTAGTGACTGTGTGATGGAAAACATTAACAGTGTACAATCGGCGTTAATCGCAACATAAATGGTCAGTAATTTGCTAAATATAGTTGCATTGACAGAGCTCCAGATAAGATGCGCAAATTTCAACATATTCAAGAATAGCTCCATTATTTTTCCACCAAACCCTATACTGTGACCACTCTTTAGAATCGTCTCGAAGAGACGAAACTAAAGAGTGGTTACAGTATAGGGTTTGGTGGAGAAATGACGATTTTAGTATATGGGTACGCACCTTTATCTATAGCTCTTGTCAATGCCAGTACGCATTCCTCCATATCACATTGTGTCGATTCATCCTTTACTCCATAACTATGCCCTTTTACGACATTACAAACAGAGTATACTCAGATCAGACGGCTCATATAAGAGACGTCTGATCTGAGCCTGCTCTGTTTCTGTCATGATAAACATTATCTGAATCGTAGTGTCATTATAAACAATCAGTGACTTAATACTAATGATGCCACTGTTTCTTGTCTGAATATTCATGGAGTAAACGGTTAAACTATTCACTAAACATAGAATTTACTTGTACGCTTAATTGCAAATGGCTGTACATTGTGTACAGTAAACCTCCTCTAAACCGGAATTCTAGTAGAACAATTTAGATACTTTTAGGTAGGTGACTGCTTAATGCAGGATGAAATACATGCAAAAAGTTTTCTGCATGACTTTCACCCTGCATTAAGCTGTCACATGTCCCCAAGGCCGATATTTATACTACATTTGTAAGTTGAACGTCCGGTTTAGAGAGGTTCTACTGTACATGGTTAATAGAAGTATATGGTTTTCAGGCACCGTCGTCAATACATGCTATTTCTGAACAAGCGAAATCGCAAATAGACAAACAGACAATCAGACGAACTCATTGAAGTAATCTATTATTTACGTAAATTAATGTAAAGTCTATAAAATTTAATATGCAGCTGATTGCAATTGAAAATATTAAACGTACTGTAATACCATACCTCTATCTACTGGTCTGTTTACGCTTGTCATCTCATTTACTAGTACATTTAATTGATAACGGAAGTACTCTATCAAGTTTCGGTGTAAACCAGACACGATCTCTATAGAAAAAAGCAAACTGTTTTATGACTTAAATGCACATGTGCATTCATTTCAGATTAGATATAATTTAAGGATCGAATTGTGAGACAGTGTCATTCACATAAACCCCCACAACTAACAAAATATGAGATGATTTCTAACGCTAAGGGGATATCTTTTGAAACATAGACTAGCAAAAACATATTGATTGAAGATTAATACAATACAGTAAAACCTCTCCATAACGGCCACTAAATAACATCAAGTATTTTGTGTTAAAGGCAGGCGGCTGCTTAAAGCAAGGTGAAAGTTAAACAGAACGCTCCTATAGGAGCATTCTCTTTAACTTTCACCTTGCTTCAAGCAACCACCTGCTCTAAATACCAACTAATAAATACAATTTAGTGGCCGTTATAGAGAGGTTTTGCTGTACAGTGCAAATTTGTAGGCAGCTAGTGGTATACAGTAGAACCTGTCTGAAGCCACCACAAAAAAGAGCTCTCATTATGGGTATGTAAGACAGGTAGCTAAAGTCAGTCAAATGTAATGCAGAAAGCTCGTATATGAGCTTTATGCATTACCTTTTCCCTGTATCAAGTAACCACCTGCCTTTAAAGACTCCTATATTCAATGAATGGATGGCCGCGTTGGACAGGTTCTACTGTTAATAATTTGGTAAAGAATTAAAAACCGTCACTATCTAGTGGCCAGCTAACAGTTTCATTCTATTCAGTATTCAAATAAACCGAACGATTCTTTGTTCTAACTCTTTATAAAACATTTTTTAAATAAGAGAACTTGTGTCCATGGGACACGGATGCCCCCGCCAGTGTTTTGTCTAAATTGCACAGATATTGATGACGTAAGGTTTGCATGATTATGTGGTGACTATGTCGACGACGACGCAGACGGATAGTGATCACTATTTGTCACCTCTGCGAAGCGCAGGCGACACGATAATTTACTAAAGGCTAATATTTTTATGATTTTGTGTCATACTACAATTACAAATTACTAATATTATAGCCATAAACAGGCAGAAAATTGTAAACAATTACCAAAATTAAATCAAAGTGTCGGCAGACTGGAAATAGATGAACGACAGACCTAAACAGTGGAGTCACACTAAAACTATCTGCGACCAAATTTATCAACTCATCCCAGCATACAGAAGCGAAGAACTCTTTGACGAACCTTTTTGTCATTAAACAATCACCCAAACTCAATCAAAGTGGGCAGGAGATGAATAGCAGACCTGAAAATGGGAAACACGGCACAAATCACTGATTATGCTTCAGACCAAATATCAAATCATTCCAACTTAAACAGTGTCGGCAAACATGAAATATAAACGACATACCTGAAAAGGGGAGACACGGTACAATTAACTATTAGTATGCTTCAGACTGAATATCAAATCATTCCAGCATACGCAAACGCAGAAATATATGACGAAACTTTTTGTCATTAAACAATCACCAAAATTCAATCAAAGTACCGGCAAACAGGAAGTAAATGACCGACAGATCTGAAAAGGGGAGACACGTTACAGCTTACTATGAATATGCTTTAGACCAAATATCAAATCATTTCAGCATACAAAAGCGAAGAAATATTTGACGAAAATACAGGACGGATGTACGGACAAGGGTAAAACTTAATGCTCCGTCACATAAAGGCAGGGGCAGAAAAATACTTTGTGAAATTAAACCCATACTCGTATACTGTAGAACCTGTCATAAGCCGCCATATATTTATTGAACATATGATTGTTAAAAAACAGGCGATTGCTTCATACAGGGCAATATCAATGCAGCCAGTTCCTATAGGAGCTTTCTGCATAACGTCTGACATGTATTAACCCATTCCCACTTAGGCTATTTTTAGACATAACCTCTTTGATTAAATCTACCAAAAAGGAGCATTAACTGGAGAAAAGGAAATTTCCAGAATCGTGTAGTTTTGAAACCATTGTGATAAATAGAGCATTTGCTCCTGTGGAGCAAATGCTCTATTTATCACAATGGTTTCATAAAATGACTTTTACAGAGGCGTCAAAAGGCGTCAATATGCGGGAATGGGTTAAGCTATTAAGCTACCACCGGTCTCTACAGACCCATAATTAGACCTCTGGTTGATGGCCACTTAAGACAGTTTCTACTGCATGTTATTCATTGGGTGTGTACTTATTATCATTGTAGTTTACTTTCTCTTCGCAGGATCGCAAAATTAGGATAAGTATGTGATTCAGAATAGTACAGAGTTGCATAGATAATATAATCTAAGCAATACAATAGCATACAATTACAACGAAACACAAACATCAAACGTGTATATAAAATACCGATGCTCTAATGTAAATTGTACAGCTTTTAGCTGAACCGTGCGACCGGGTTTCTCTCTCGCGACCTCGCATTTACGCTACCGATTGGCATGCCGATCTCGTGACTCTTATGCACGTAGAAAACATGCTACTCACTGACCTGTCGTATACCTCTTGCTTTATACTGGATAACTAGTGCAATATCTTACTTATATTAAGGTGACCTTTTATTATCAAGTCGCTGCATTTAATGCAACTCAAATAAAAAACAGTTGATCTTCAAGAGACCATAAACATTTTTTCCTTCGAGACATCCGATATCAACAATTTCTCAAGTTCACAGCTTAATGCAAGTCTAAAGTAATTTCAGCATTTCTTGCGACTTGAATTACGCTAACACCCGTATTTCTAAATATACGACGCGGTACATTTTAGAACAATTTTGTAAATTTTGGAAGGACCAAACTTTTAGTTCGAGTTATCAGAGTTCGATATATCGAAGTTCAATCCTATATTCATAATTTGTATATAGATTGGATTCTATGTGGGTATAGACCATTTTTCTGTTTCCACAAAGCATGTGTTCTATATAAAAGTACCACCAAACGGGTTTCTGACTATCAACGCCTTTTAACTTCACTAGAACTAGTTAGTTAGTTAGTAGTTATTAGTTAGTAGATCTATACATAACTAAAACAATGTCAATTAGATCTATATTCAGCTAAAACAATGTCCATCATATTATTATTCAGTTTAGGTCTGCTCGCCACACCGTAATAAGTTAAATTATTAGATAGACATCTGTGTATTCATTCCATTCACATATTTATAAACGAAACAGAAATTAATTTATTGCTATGATTTAAACAAAATGAAAACAATATAGTGCTTTTGTGTTGATTTCTTATTAGCCAGAGAAAACCCCCCAAAAGAAAACCTTTTTGGCTTGTACTATAGTACTCGAAACAGTGACCCCAAGCCTTTTACTCCTACGCGTTACAAGTGAGGTAATGCACTATAGAGAAACCGAAGGTCTCCTTAGTAATACAGCAATTACTATGTAACCTCTAAAGTTTAATAAAACACGATTTAATAGGGTCCCAACAGATTTCCCACCAGTCAGCAAAACAATAAGAAAAAGTACACAAATGCTAAAACACACGTATGCACACTGCACACACAAATATATATAAGACAAGATGTGTTTGTGAAACACTATGCCCCCTCATATATTTGACCTCTGACCTTGACCTCTGACCTTGACCTTGACATGTCACCCCTCAAAATGTGCAGCCTCATGAGATACACAAGCATGCCAAATATCAAGTCTCTATCTCTACTGGTCCAAAAGTTATGGCCAATGTTAAAGTCGGCGATTTGACCCATATATTTGACCTCTGACCTTGAAGGATGACCTTGACCTTGACACGTCACCCCTCAAAATGTGCGGCTTCATGAGATACATATGTATGCCAAATATCAAGTCTCTATCTATACTGGCTCAAAAGTTATGACCAATGTTAAAGTTGCTGACAAACAAACAGACAAACAGACAGACAGGGCAAAAACAATATGCCCCCCGACTATCGTCTATGGGGGCATAAAAATGCGACAGTTTTCTTAACACAGATACCTCAATCTCTAGAAATATATCACTACATGCCTGTATCTAACAATTTAATAGCAATCTGGATTTAGATGACCTGTAACCAGCACGGTATTCTGGACAAAGCCTAAACACTATATTATCCTCCCAAGTTGACCTGAGACTCGATTAAATTTCGGCGTGTTTATCGGGATTGTTCGTAATACTCTGTGACAAAAAAACAGCAAACCAAAAGCCGGTAATAATCATGTTCCTCGAGGATTGTACAGTAGAACCCCTCTAATGCGACCATTTAATGAATAAACATGGTTGTCTTTAGAAGCAGGTGGTTGCTTAAATACAGGACAAGAGTTATGCAGAAAGCTCCTACAGGAGCTTTCTGCATAACTTTCGTCCTGTATTAAGCTACCACCTGCCTTTGCCACTGTGAATTATGCCCCTATTTGCTGGTCGAATTAGAGGGGATTTACTGTATTCTTATAGCGCATTCTTATACCTTCGGAAAATTATTCGAACATTACCGACGATAATACACGGAATATGCATGAGTCTCAGGTCAAATTGGTAGGATAATACCTATCTACCTGTATCCATAACAAATTCCTAGAAGACAAAAACAGTACAATCTCAATTTACAGTAGAACCTGCATGAAGCGGTCATTTATTTATTGAACATAGGAGTCTTAAGAAGCAGGTGGTTGCTTAACCCATTCCCTCATATTGACGCCTCTGTAGAAGTCACTTTTGAAACCATTGTGGGAAATAGAGCATTTACTCCACAGGAGCAAATGCTCTGTTTATCACAATAGTTTCTAAACTACGCGATTCTCAAAGTTTCCTTTTCTGCAGTTAATGCTCCTTTTCGGTAGATTTATTCAAATATGTTGGATCTAAAAATAGCCTACGAGGTAATGGGTTAATGCAGGAAAAAATTGATGCTTTCTGTATCACTTTTGTCTAGCGTTTAGCTACCACCTGTTTTTAGAAATCTGGATTGAGACTTCTTTTTAATGGCCGCTTAAGACAGGATCTACTTTATAAAACAATTCAAAATAAATTATCAGGCTACTCACCGTATCTTGATTCCTGAATCTAGACGAACTTCATTCTCAGTGTTGTTATATTTTCTGGTCCCTCGGGATCATTAGTTTTGATGAAATGAATATCGCTTAGCCGGTGCTAGGGGTGAACAGACCCAATAAAACCGGGTCTACGATTTTCTCTTGTCGCATTGCTACTTTTGCTTTCGAAGAATCTCCCACTTTCAGAATATTTGTTATAAATCCGTTTGCACGATCACTACCACTAATCAAATCAAGTATTCAAACAGATGAGTTCACTTTATCCAGTGCGGGTATTCGAACACGTGTTTCCTCGTGGGTATCTGGACAGCGTGGGCTTCCTCGTGGATGTCCAACGTGCATGCTGTACTGTATTTCTGTACTAAAGTTCAAATGCCACTTCATTTCTCGGGGGTTAATCACGACGTACTATTGTATGCTATTATGCAGTTAATAAATGGATACAGTTTATATGTATATGTGTCCAATTACCATTGCACGTTTGTTATCCACATACCGTAATTTTTATTGGGCGCCGTCTTCAATAGGGTTCGTCAGTCATTCTTCTGGTCTTTGTGGACTTTATGATTTTATTCTTAATGATCTAAAATAATGTAAACGGAATACCTATAGTAAATAAGAGATAAAAGTAATAAAATACAGCTGAATTTCGATATCTCGAAATCGGATATGTCGTGCTTTGGGATCACTCGAAGTAAAAGTTCGGACCTTCCAAAATTTACAATACTGAATTGTTCTAAAATGTATCACTGCACATATCTAGAAATACATGTGGCAGCTTAGTGCAGGTTGAAAGTAATACACAAATCTCACACAGGAACTTTCAGCATTACTTTAGACATGCATTAAGCTGTGAACATGATATATTATTCAGATGAGAAATTGGATGACTCGAACCTCTGTTATCTGGAAGTAATTTGTATTGCCCTTTAAAGTTCGAGATGTCGAAGTTCAACTGTATATCTGATCATAAGACAAGAAGTGCAAACAAAACAAACATGTACAAAACAGCGGTACGGTGAATGTGTATTAATAGCATAGTTACCAAACATGTACATATCATTCTACAATTTAACAAAATTAATAACAATCAAGGAAATAAACTGTAAAACAAGAATTAATATGGATGAAATGAAGAAATAGTTACCTCAATTAAAATGCAGAATTTCCCCAGATATTTATCAAATCAGGGCAGATTTACAAATATAGCTGACGATTCTATATGCCGAAAATACAAAAGACCCGTGATTCTCGTGATTAAGGTTAGGCTATAAGTTAGTTGTTACATGTATTTCCCTTTACCAAAACAAATGTTAATTAAAGGTAGCCACAGAAAGTTATTGGGGGGTACTGCAAAAATACACGAGAAACAGGAATATTTCCAAATTATTTATTCGTCGACTTATACATGTACATATCAAATTGTACATATTGTACATTGTATATATGACTTAATAATTATTCGTAAATCGTCAAATTTTATTGGAACTGATTAGTGCAACAATAAACTTACAATAACAACTAACCCTTTCCACCATGAATATTGATTTTTATTTAAGAAATAATGACCTCATGAAAAGATTTGTAATAAGAACGCTTAAACCAATGCATTTTAGTATGGACAATGGATTGTTTGACATTGGCAGAAACTGTAGAATCAGATCTATATTATATCATAAGCAAACAGAGCAGACCCTGATCAGACGGCTCCCATATGTGTCGTCTGATCTGGGTCTACTCTGTTTGCAAAGGCGTACTTAAGGAGTAAAGGATTAAGTCTACTTAAATTCCTATCTGTTTCTTCGTTTTCTTACTTTCGATTTGTTATAACTTTTGGGAAACTATTGGCCGAGTGTCAAGCAGCTTGGATCTTTATGAGATGCCGAGTTTCCCTGAGTCTCATCTGGATCTAAACTGTTTGCAAATACTAGTCAGACCACGAGTAACCCTTTACTCCATAAAACGTCTGTCTACGCCTTTACTTTCAAACAGGGTAGACCAAGATCAGACGGCTCCTACAGGCGCCGTCTGATCAAGGTCAGATCTGAGTGCTTAAGATATAATGTAGATGATTCTACAGTTTCTGCAATGGCCAAAATGTCCAATGTCCATGCTCTATTATGATAATTAATCAAATTAATATTCATGATGTTCTTATGTCATACATGAATATTCATAGAGTAAAGCGTTAACAACCGAAGGATAAATGACCATAAGCGGGTGAATCTTCTAAGACGGAAGGCTGCTAGATGCCGAATACAAGTGCCGTGAAATACAAGTAATGTACGTAGAAACCTCCTATACAATAGAACCTGTCTTCACCGGCCATGCAGAAAGCTCACGTGGAACGCTCATATAGGAGCTTTCTGCATTACTTTTGCCTTGCATTAAGCAACCACCTGCTTTTTAACACTTCTATGTTCTACCAATGAATGGCCGCTTTAATAAGACAGGTTCTATTGTACATTGAATTTCCGTTACAGTAAACCCCTCTAAACCGGACGTTCAAATTAGTATAAATATCGGTCTTGGAGACAGGTGGCTGCTCAATGCAGGTTTCCTCGAGGCCCTTTCCGCATGACGTTCACCTTACTTTAACCATCCTGAAAGTAACTTATTTCTTCTCTACTATAATTCCGGGTTACAGGGGTGTTTTTGTACATGTTTGCATGGAATAATTGACATTTTATTATTCTACAAAAGAGGTTAGTGTCTGAATAGGAATTTCGGCATTGTCTGACTAAATACATCATATAGCGGCAACGAATAAATAGAAAGGATGCCCCGCTTTTATTCTGTCATAAAGCAGCCATATGCTATTTAAGACACATACAGTTGAACTTCGATATCTCGAACTCGGATAACTCGAACTTCGGGATAACTCGAACAAAAAGTCCAGTCCTTCCAAAGCTAACACTACAGAATTGCTCTGAAATGTATCGCTACATATATCTAGAAACACATGTGACAGCTTAATACAGGTCTAAAGTCATGCTGAAAGCTCCTACAGGAGCTTTCAGCCTGACTTCAGACCTGTATTAAGATGTGGTCTTGATAAATCTTTCAGATTAGAAATCGGATGACTCGAATATCTGTTATCTCGAACTAATTGGTACTGTCCCTTTGAAGTTCGACTTATCGAAGTTCAACTGTACTTATATTTATTTAGTAAGTAGCCGTTTTAGATCATAGTTTTTATACCAATATGGACTGCATATAAATGCGTGGGTTTGCAGAGCAGTGATGGACTATGGATACTCAATGAGGGCGTGGCGGTATGGGCAGAAATTGTTCTTATTGCACACATATAATATTGAGTTTACATGAATATACCCGTTTTCGTTTTCAATAATTTGTGTGTACCTGCACCTTTAGAATCCGTCTGATCCGGAACTACTGCGTTTGCAGAGGCGTGAACAAGGTTTTATATGAGGCAAAGGATAATCTATCATAGTAATGTTGTGCATTTCGTTCTCATTGAGAAAACGCTATCGTATCAAATTCTGATTCTTGACACAAACTGCTCCGTTACCAGACAATAACTCTGGACTTTTTTAGACCTGCGGCGAGAATTTTCCTCAATGTATGACACACCTACAGTCAATGATATATTTTTTATGATTTGCCGTACATAATACTGTCACGTTTCACAAAGGTAATTGTGTTCAGTTGTTATTAATCACAGTGTTGTATGTATGCTTTGCATACTTATAACAGAGCAACAAAAAAATCATCATTTCTCCACCAAATCCTATATTCGAGACGATTCTAAAGAGTGGTCACAACATATGTTTTGGTGAAGAAATAAAAGAGTTCTTGAAAAAATGTTTTGATATACGCATCTTATCTGGACAGCTGTTATATAAAAGCGAAACATATCCAGTATAACCTATATTATTTCGAACACTCAAATAAGTATCATTATCGACCTTTAAGACATGCAGCTGTTTAATGCAGGGTGATAGTCATACAAACAGCTCCCCTGTGAGCTTTCTGCATGACTTTCACATTGCACTAAGCAGTCACCTGCCCAATATATACTAAAATTTCGAGGATTTCGAGTATTTACTGTACAGTATAATGGCAGCCCAGATCCAGCCATTCTGGCAGGTGATAATTCAATGCAGAATACAGAAGTCAAGATATGCGTAAAGGTTTCATGGGAGTGATCTGCATTGTTTTCGCTTTGCATTAACCCTTCGCTTGCTATTCACGTCAATATACCTACCTGTAAATAGTGAAGACCCAGATGAGACAGCTCCTGCAGGAGCTGTCTCATCAGGGTCTTCACTATTTACAAGTTGATTGTGCAACCAGAGTACTCCGTAGCAGTCATTGCACAGTGAAATACGTCTACACAGTGAAGATATATAGAGGATCTTACATGAGTGTTCTTGATTATTGGATTTATTAAATGAGTCTTTTTAAAACGATAAAAACGAGCTTTAGCGAGTTTTTTTTATCGTTTTAAAAAGACGAATTTAATAAATCCAATAATCATGAACACGAATGCAAGATCCTATTTATAACATAACACACACAAATGTTTTTTGCAGCCAATATTTCAGCAGTAACGTGGATTGTTATAAATTCTCCTTACATATAGAAATGATGAATGAAAGGTGTTATTAGGTTCGCTAGGTAACTGGGACAAAGTAGGTCCAAATTTTCCAACTTTTGTTTTACTGACTGACATATCAACCAGGATCTAATTCAGACCTCTCTGGTATTCAATTTATTTGTGATAGTTTATGATACCAAAACATACAGAAACACGTCAAAATAAATTTTGAGTAACAGTTTTGACATACATAGTTACAAGCACTTCACATTATGACGTCATTGTACACAACATGTGTCTATGTAAAGCGCGCCATTTACATGAAGACCCACATACAGTCGCCAACACGTCCGACACTCACTGTCAATCGGATTCGAAATGCGCCTTCGTTTTGGTATATTAAGCCCTTCATTAGTGTTGTATGTATACAAATGGACATGGACATTTCCATCGAGAAAAAACTCTCGGTTCAAGGTCAGTGAAAATGTTTGAAATGGACAAAAGATTCAGTACGAACTGCTGCATAAAATGTGTTGGAACAGGAGGAAGATTTTCGCGATCAGCTGAGTTAGTGAGTATAGCATATTTGAAATATGTTTGTGCTGTGCTGGATTCAGATGACTATAGTTGTTGATTGATGAGATATTTGTATGAGTAGAAATCTGCATAAATAAAAGGACATGCGGTGAAGAAAATGCAAAGTTGAGGAGGCATTTTAAATGTAGAATGGATTGTATGGGCAGAGTAGCTGGTAGGTCTTTTTGGCATACATTTTTTATATGATTCCTGACAGCGATTACAATTTGTATTATTTTATCGAAATTAAGGCGCAAGTGCCAACAATCCTTTGTCATCTATCGTGACTCAATCGTGGACAGGTAGGTCGACCACCGTCCGCCAGTTTGTTTGTTTTGACAGCGCGTATGAATCGTTCGAATGTCATTCGGTCGTTCGAATGTTATTCACTAGTGAATATATGCCCATGATTATCAAAAAATAAATGATAGTGTTACGTCACGCTGAAGCCACGAGTTATGTTATAAATGTAATTATACAACAGGGATGGGTAAAGAAGGGGAAATGTATTTCAAAATAATTCAGCAAGCGAAGGGTTAAGTACGAAACGGTTAGCTTTCGCCGACAACACACAACCACACGATTCATATTCTTTTCTTTAATTCATTTACCCATGCATTATACTATTGGAATGTTTAATCTTCTTAGCACCCTGTATACACATCTGAGGTTACGAGAAGTAAGGACGTAAATTTCAACTGCATAGGGGACAACATTAATTGGGTAAATAGCCTGCATTTAACATTTAACATCAAGAGACAACACAATGAAAGGATATTCACCCTTGTTGAACCAAAGAACGAACTACGAGCTTGTTTGACCTGTGTTAACCAGTTCCTTCATATAAACGTGTTTTCGCGAATTTTCAAATAAAAATAAATAGTAGACCCATGTCAGAAGGTTCCTGTATATATGTTTCCATCTTCCATATTTCATAAATCTATTTTGTTGAATATTCAGTAGGTATTGAAATTAGGTTTAAATATAGAACAGGGAATTGGTTAAAGTCTGATTCATGTCATCGAAAATGGCTTTTTTTTTTTTTAACTTTTATTACCCAATGAGCGAATTTGTGATAATCCTTGTAATCAGTCTCGATCCAGATGAAGCCCCATGAAGTTCAGTGTCTCATTAGAATCCAATCATTGGACATCTTCGTCATACATTTAAAAAAGAGACAAAATACAACAGAACCTGTCTTTAGCTGTCATCAACAAAAAGATGTCTTATTATGGGTGTGTAAGGCAGGTGGTAACTTAATGTAGATCAACGTAATGCAGGAAACTTCTATAGGAGCGTTTTGCATATTTTTGCCCTGTGTTAAACAACCATCTGCTTTTAAGTCTTCTTTGTACAATAAATAAATGACCGGTTAGGGCTGGTTCTACTGTGCATCTAGAATTGATGTACATGACATTTGCTAACGAGAAATTGCTCAACAAGATTATTGTGGATAATGTAAGCATCATTAGGTTTGAAATATTTAGGTCATGGTCCGTAACATGTTTAAAAACATGTGCAACGTGTCTCGTGACAGTGCAAGCCGTTTCACAAGTGAGAATATACAAAAATATGAGATAATAATAAGGCATATAAGGACCACAATGGAAATAAAAAAAATATGCTCTCTTTTTGTGTCATCCTTGGTATTGATGTGGCTGTAATAGTTCATAACACATATACAATTATTATCATTATGTTTATATTACTATAAATTTAAAATATGTATGTGTTGTTAACTATTGTATTGTTGCTCAATATTGAAATAAATCTATCTATCTATCAATCAATACCTACTTAATATTAATGAACAAAATAGGCATAAATGAAATATAGAAGGTAGAACATTGGAGCCATTTTAGAAACTAAAAGAAGCAGAACTATCAAATTCCATCTTCAATTAGCAAACAGAGCAGACCCTAATCAGACGGCTTCTATAGTAGCCTCCTGATCTAGATCTACGCTGTTTACGGATGCTTGAAAACACGTTTGTATGAAGGAAAGGGCTAAATGAAAAAAACGAGATAACATGTATTGCAACATTTTATATCAAGTTCACAAAGGTTTTCGGAGAAAATTGTTTTTTCAGTATAAGGTGAAGGTGTTTTGCGAACTTAATGTTAACACTTGGAGTGATAGGCAAAACCTTTGATTAGATGTCGAGATATCCAATATCTAGGCAATACAGTAAAACCTCTATTAACCGGAACTCTAGTACAGAAGAATTGAGATACTTTTAGGCAGGTGGCTGCTTAATGCAGGTTGAAAGTCATGCAGAAAGCTCCTAGAGGCAATATCTAGGCAATACAGTAAAATCTCTATAAACCGGAACTCTAGTACAGAAGAATTGAGATACTTTTAGGCAAGTGGCTGCTTAATGCAAGGTGAAAGTCATGCAGAAAGCTTCTAGAGGAGCTTTATGCGTGACTTTCACCCTGCATTAAGCTGTCGCCTGTCACCAAGACCGATATCTGTACTTAATTGAACGTCCGGTTTAGATAGGTTTTACTGTACATCATCAAGGAATACTAAGGTTAGATTACTTCGAGCGATGATCCCTAGAATAAACGCATATTTTCAATAACATCCTAAAATGTTTTTTTTGTGTTTAGAAACTGGTAACCAAGGAAACGTGATGTAGATGTTTCAAATTCGATCTGCATATTTGAAGTTGTGAATTTGATAACCAAAATGTTGATTTTAAAAATCAACAACAAAGAGATATGCCAGTCAAATATGTTTTCAGAAACCGAAATACTGATTTGCCTTATTTCGGAATACAATAGACCCAAGGGAGTAAGGAAAATATCGTGTGGTTCGCGTGTACTGTTTTTATGTTTAACCAATTCCCTTATATTTACGCCTCTGTAAAAGTTTCTTTCTGAAACTATTGTGATAAATACAGCATGTGTTCCATAGGAGCAAATGCTGTATTTATCACAATGGTTTCAAAACTACACAACTCTAAGAAAATGTTTTTTTTGTAAATGCTTCTTTTCAGTAGATTTATTCTTTGGTTGGCTCTGAAAATAACCGATGAGGGAATGTGTTAAAATACTTTCATTTACAAATAGTTTGCAGAGCTCCAAATAAGATGCGTACATATATATTTTTAAGTATAACTTCTTTATTTCTCCACCAAACTCTGTGTTGTGACCACTCTTTAGAATCGTCTCTTCGAGACGATTCTAAAGAGTGGTCACAACATAGGGTTTGGTTGAGAAATGACGATTTTAGTATTTGAGTACGTAACTTTATCTGTAGCTCATAGTTTGGTTCCAAATGATACGCCGATTAACTCGGTCGATAGCTACCGATAGGTTTGAACGAATCGGAAGTAATTACAATATGCATCAAAATCGAGTGAGCAACTTCTGTCATTAACCTAGTTCTGTTACAACTGTATTTCACGAGGTTCGACCTTGACCCGATAAACAGCAATAAACGTCCATTCACATTATTTTATTTGGCATGCAGAGAATAATGATTCACATACATCTACTATACAATATGATTACTTCTCACCTTTCTCATTAGATCAAGCGATTACGTTGTTAGTAGAACTGTAAACACTATTACACAAACTCGGACAGAGCATCCCTGCGACTTTTTATATATAGTTTTGTTTTGCTGGTGTTGTTTTTACAATAAGATGGGAACGGTTTACATTCATTTCAATAGCATTTCGGTTTTCTTGCGACATCAAGCTCATTACCTGTGAAAATAACCAGTTTGAGAGATGTCAATATTTGAATTAACTAATATTCTTGCATGTGATGAAGAAGTCTGAATAGAGCCACATACCAACCACAAGCCATGTGGGTTCTTCACGTGAAAAGTACGAAGTGCCTGTCTTGGAACCGAACCGACATTGGTAAATGGCAAAGTGACGTTAAGTCGACGACTATAGACCCTCGGCTACAGAAATGCATAACTTTCAGTTAATATCAATCCTTATCTGGGTCCATGCTTATAAAACTTTAAGATGAGTCTGAGGTCGTTCTCAAGTTTTTGATTGGTCAGGTTTGAGCCTTTGGCTCAAATCTGACCAATCAAGAGCTTGAGAACTCAATTCTGACCAATCAAAAGCTTGAGAACGAAACTCAGACTCAAGTAAAAGCTTTATAAGCATGGAACCTGGCTACCCATGACTTTAGTCGCATTTGCAAACGGCCTGGATTCAGATTTGACGCCGAATAACTCGTTGTTTAATCAGAGTCCAAACTGTTTGACATTTGGTCAATATTATCTCAAAAGCTTGTATCATGAGGCATGGTGACGTGTCTCTTAACCCTTTCCCTCATATAAACGTGTTTTCACGCATTTGCAAACAGAGAAGACCTAGATCAGACGGCTCCTAGAGGAGCCGTCTGATCAGGGTCTGCTCTGTTTGCTTATAGAATTTGATAGATCTGTGTCTTTGCTTTCTAAAATGTTTACAATGGGTCACCTCCCATATTTATTTATAACTATTTTGTTAATGAATATTCAGTAGATATTGAAAGTTTGCCTAAATGCAGAACAGGGAAAGGGTTAAAGACGTAATAATAAAGTAAACAGTCAAATAATACCAGCTCTAACATTGTGTGGACATTATTTTTTCACAGCTGAATAAGAGTTACCCCTTTAATCCATAAATACGCTTTTCTATGCCGTTGCAAACAGAGTAGACCCGGATCAGACAGCTTCTATATGTCTGGTCAGGATCGGCTCTATTTGCTTATGGGGCAAATTCAGATCTGATCCTCTAGTTTCTGCTTTAGAAGCAATATATGTGTTAATATGCCGATGTAATATTTAATCTAGTTAATATTCACGTAATTTCTTAATTTGTCTTAAAATTTTGTAATTTCTTTCATAAATATTCATGTAGTAATTGGTTAAAAAGTGACAGAGAGCTGGATTTTATGACAGCGATACATCCAAACTGTAACATTGCGAAAGCTAAGCAACAATATTCCGAATGTCTAATATGGTTAGGTGTAACGCTAAGTAAAGCTATATACATGTATATAGAAGTGTCTATTACAAGAATAGGCACAATAAACACTACCATTTCATGAAAATAAATGTTTTCTAAAATATGTCTACGGCCATTAATCTTTTATTGGCTATAAAAAAATTAAACTGTCTTTTCCAGTAATTAAATTACTTCGCCTACACTAATCTGTATTTCATCTAGACCTACTTTCCTCTCTGGTACAATAAAATTAAACGGGAGTGTGAAAGAATCGAATCATTTAGTATCATGTTGCTATGTTGAACTGGAATGACCAAGAGGTGTCCATACATGTTTAGAATGTAACATTGCCTAACAGTACACGTAATATTACATAATTGTCAATTGTACACGTAATAGTACAGAATGGTACACACGTATAAGTGTAATGGTATACATAATGGTGCCTAATGGCACATGTAATAGCACATGATAGACCACGTAATGGTGCCTGATGGTACACGTAATAGTGTCTAATGGTACACTTAAATTGACTTAATAGTACATAATGGTACCCATTATAGTGCATAATGGCACCCGTAATAGTGCATAATGGCACCCGTAATAGCGCATAATGGTACATTTAATAGTACATAATGGTACACTTAATAGTGCACAATGGTACACCTAATAGTACATAATGGTACACTTAATAGTACATAATGGTACACTTAATAGTACATAATGGTACACTTAATAGTACATAGTGGTACACTTAATAGTACATAATGGTACCCGTAATAGTGCACAATGGTACACTTAATAGTACATAATGGTACACTTAATAGTAAAAATTGTACACTTAATAGTGCATAATGGTACACTTAATAGTACATAATGGTACCCGTAATAGTGTATAATGGTACCCGTAATAGTACATAATGGTACCCGTAATATTGCATAATGGTACCCATAATAGTGTATAATGGTACACTTAATAGTGCATAATGGTACAGTTAAAAGTGCAAAATGGTAAACGTAAAAGTACCATTTCAATTGGCACTTGAACTAAAACAAGCACTAAGAAATCATACCATTATTTGATTAAAAACTGATATTTTATTGTTTTTTATTTAAAGAGAAACACGCACTTGTTACAGTACAGAAGAGTCTCACTGAGGCGACCAAATGTGTATTACCATAAGCTATTGTAGAAGCAGGTGGTTACTTAATGCAGTCCCATCTATCTCAACCATTTACTCCATCAATTCGACTTCATTTGCAAACAGAGTAAACAAAACACAGAGTGATCAGAGTCTGTTCTGTTTACTTATGATATGATATAGATACGATTCAACAGTTTCTGTCATCACCAAACAAAATCTGTGTCCATTTGCTATTATAACAATCAAATTAATCAATAATCATAGTGTCATTAGTTCTTGCATGAAGTAAATGCTCAAAGAAATATAACAGTGCTTATTTGAGTGTTACAATTAGCGACGCTTTACTGTATTAACGCTTTACTTCATATAAACGCCTTTTCATGCATTTGCAAAAAGAGTAGACCTAGCTCAGATGGCTCGCATAGGAGCCGTCTGAACAGGACATGCTCCGCTTGCTTATTTAATAATATGGATATAATTCTGCAGTTTTGTTCTACTAATACAGCAAAGTCCCGCTAATGCGACCACCTAAAAGAGGTATAAGTCTGGGTGCTAGAGGCATGTGGTAGCTTAATGCAGAACAAAAGTAATGCAGAAAGCTCCTTGAGGAGCTTTCTGCATTACTTTTGTCCTGCATTAAGCAACCACCTGCTTATAAAGTCATCCATGTTTAGTCATTAAGTGGTCGCATTAGAGGGGTTCTACTAATACCAATAAAGCATGTGTATTAATGCCATTATAAAAATAGTGCTAATTAATATGTATACGATGACATCATTTCTTCAATGCAATGAATAGTAATCTGGGAAAGAATTAACAAAATGTTACTGTATCAACATTTACCCGGCAGGGGGTTTATATACTTGGTAGCACAACTATTACAGTGATGCACTGGGAATCTCATCGACATCCAACCTGTTTATAAAAGTTAATGTTAATGCAAGATTTGAAAGGTTTCGATTTACGACGAGTCCGTCTCGTTATTTGTTGCTAATTGTCAGGATGATAATCATCGTAGATATATCTATATAAATCTGATTGTATCTAATAGTTTAACCATCATAATGCAACCGTTGATTGACACTCGGGCTTTGTAACGATGCCATGCTATTTAAACATGTGTTATCTATATAATGGATGGCATACTTTGCTGATTGTTCCTACAATCATGATCTATAAACATTTCAAATCACTCACATGGTTATGTGTCTAATAGCAATGCTATTTCGTAAATTATTGGTAGCAATGACCGTGCAAGGTAACGGTGGCGAATTTTACTTTGCAATAACTATTTGCAAACAAAGTAGACCCAGATCAGACGGCTCCTAGAGGAGCCGTCTGATCAGGGTCTACTCTGTTTGCTAATAGAAATGTTTACTAATGCTTAACAATTACATTAGTTTCCATCGAAACTCTTCTTAACCCACAACACCCGCGATCCAATATATGGAGCATATGTCAACAGCGTAGACCGAGATCGGAGAGCTCCTGAATGAGCCATCTGATCAGGATATGCAGTGTGTGTTTTGTCAATCAACTTACAAACGTTTTCTCCAGCTTAATATGTTTAGGAAACCCCTGGCATAAAAACATAGGTGGGCCCAAAACTTCCTTTTGGTCGAGTTTACCCGATATGATATGGATGTCAAAGAGTTAACCCTTTCCCTGTTCCGTATTTCTTACAAATTTCATGACTTTGTGAATATACCGGTATATTGACAGAATCTCCTTTCTGAGACATTGAGAACATTTGTTTTAGTATTGGTAGTAATATAAGAATATCTTTTACAGAAATCCATTAGCAAATGCAGTAGACCTAGATCAGACAGTTCCTACATGAGCTGTCCGATCGGGGTCTACTCTTTTTGAAAAAAAAGTGTGAAAATACATGAAGGAAAGGGTTAAATAGAAAGAGTAGTGAGGGACATGACCACGGCAATCATATTGGATGCAGTTGCGACGCTTAGAAACTAAGGCTTCGGTTTGATGATTTCCTGTTTCAAATTACGTAGAAGACGCTTTCTATCGACGAAAATTTACTCATGAAACTACTATACGTTTAAACGTAATTATTACACAATTAGTCACAAAAAGTCACAAAAGAAAACAGTTTCCTTCATTATACATGCTGTCCAATATCTCGTCGGCGATTGCATGTTATCCTCGATAACTCATATACACTATTTACCAGCGACAGTATATTTGTCAGTTTATATCTATAGAAACCAATGTGTTACAAAACGAAACCCTGTAAATTCTACAAATCTCATAATACCGACCATGATAAATGGCTGTCATGCACGCAGTAGCGAAATATGTATGCAACCAATATGTAATCTAGCTGCGATGCTTAAAACAAATGACATAATCTAGCACTCTTGCTATGTACATGTATACAACATAGTATACAGACTGTTGACACGTCTTTGGTTGCAACCGGTTACTCACTGAGCCATTACTGAACGCAGTGCGATGTAGCTGAATATGAAAGTGAGCCATATTCAAATATTGGAAGTGTATAATAAGTACAGTAAAATCCCCCTAAAAGATGTATAATTCTGGGTGCTAGACGCAGGTGGTAGCTTAATGCAGGACATAAGTTATGCAGAAAGCTCCTAGAGGAGCTTTCTGCATTACGTTTGTCCTGCATTAAGCAACCACTTGCTTATAAAAACACCCATGTTTATTCATTAAGTGGTCGCATTAGAGAGGTTCTACTGTAATACCAATGATGTATCGATCCAATAAAACGTGCATTTAGAATTCTGGACAAATACTGACATTAAATGCAATGATTACTGGTACACGTAAGATATTATTTGACATCTATTTATTTAACTATTTACTCCATAGATACACCCTTTAAAACCTTTGAAAACAAAAGTACATCAATAACAGACGGCGCATGTAGGAAGCCAGGCCGTCATGGGTAAATATCCACGAGATAGCCAGTTTAACCCTTTCCCTGATGAATATTCATGTTAGAAATAATGACGTCATGAATATTAATAAGATTATTTCTTATAATGGGATATGAACACAGGACATTTTGGCTCAGAATCAGATCTATATTACACCATAAGCAAACAGAGCAGACCCTGATCAGACGTCTCCTATAGGAGCCGTCTAATCTGGGTCTATTCTGTTTGCAGATGTGTCGAATGCGTTTACATAAGGGAAAGGGTTAACTGTCATTGATCAACTATTTCAAAAGATACAACCATCAATTCTCATGATACTAATGTACAACTCTCTTGTGTCCTTGGTTTGAATATACCTGCAGCCTTAAAACAGAACATATACGGGTTTGGAATGTGATCGAACAGTTTATCAGTATTGATTCAAGCTATATAATTATGCAGTTCGTCGAGAGAATGCGACAATTCTAATACTAATCCTTTTCTAATTGGCTATTCCAAATTTCAAACAGTTCAAGCTGACGATGAATATTTAGGTATGTTTTAAAGAAAGGTGCCACACAACAAACAGTGTCGACCCTGATGGGGATGTTCGTTTAGGAACCCTATCGTCTGGTTCTACACTGTTTTCAAGGGTCGTCAGTGGTCCATTTTCGCAACAAACGGGCTAAAAGAAAGGACATGTTTCCAATGTGTTTGACGACAGTTTTGCAACAGTAATATACTACGTGTCTATTGTGGCTAAATTAAGAGCACTGAATAAATACTGTATAAAGTGTCTTGGAAATGAATAGACAGCTTACAAATAGCAAAGAGCTTACAAATAGCAAAGAGGTGACCGTGTGCATTTTTCCATTTTATCACATGCGGCAAAGATTGTATATCTTTATTATTTTAACAATTTATTCCATATATACACCTTTGTACGCCTTTGCAAACATAGTATACCCAGCTCAGATGGATCATAAGGAGTCGTCTGGTCAGGGTCTGCTTTGTTTGCTTATGAAATAATACAGATCTGATTCTACAGTTTCTGCAATAGCCGAAAATGCCCGTGTTCAATATTTCTTTCATGAATATTCGTGGAGTAAAGGGTTATCATACCTATGTTATCCCTTCTCTTGCTGAATTTTAAAATACATTTCTCCTTCTTTACCCATGCTCTGTTGTATAATTACATATATCTTCACTGTGTACAAGTATTTCGCTGTGCAATCACTGCTGTGGAGTGCACTGGTTGCACAACCAACTTGTAAATAGTGCAGACCCTGATGAGACAGCTCCTACAGGAGCTGTCTCATCTGGGTCTTCACTATTTACAGGTAGGTATATTGACGTGAATAGCAAGCGAAGGGTTATATGATTATTCCAACGATGTATAGTAAAACCCCTCTAATGCGACCACCAAAAAGGGACAAAATAGGTGGCAGAGGCAGGTGGTAGCTTAATGCTGGAAGTTATGCTATATGAGCGTTCTGCATAACTTTCGTCCTGCATTAAGCTTCCACCTGCTTATTAAGACAGTTATGGTTATTTTTTAAGTGGGCCGCATTAGAGGAGTTCTACTGTATACTCTTTGTATATACAAACATATATTTTCTATGCCAGCCCACACATCTAAGAAAATAATTATACATAGGATGGGTGAACAATTTCGAAGAGTACATTCATGTTGTTTTTCATACGACAGTCTGTGGTAATCTTTTCTACCTATGGACGAAAGTATTACCGAGATCTTTATCAGCTAATCATATACAGTAAAACCCCTCTAAACCGGACGTTCGATTAAGTATAAATATCGGTCTTGGAGAGAGGTATAGTTCGATTTCGCGCGCTGAGCCATGATTGCAGTTTTCTATTTATAGAAGTTGCAACCATTCTAATTTATGGGTATGTGGACAATACATGGATGCATGGTTTGTGACGCGTTTTACCTCAACGGGTGGACTCGTCATAAAAGTCACAGCTCACGGGTCAAACTCGAACTATAGCAGCTTCATGCAGGGTGAAAGTCATGCAGAAAACTCCTCTAGGAGTTTTCTACATGACTTTCACCCTGCATGAAGCTGTCATCTGCCTAAAAACATCCAAATTCTTCCCTCCTAGAATTCCGTACATATAAATACCATGTGGGCTGAATGTTTATGTTATCCCTTGCAATGCCAAATGTTCAAAGCGGAATAATCAATCACTGTCTAGAGGCAGGGTTCATTCAGTATGAAAGAGTATAATTTGTAAGGGGATTTTGAATGACAAACTCTGCAGACTCTGATAGGGGTCTCCTGTAGGAGCCCTCTGGTCTTTGTCTACAAAGTATGTAAATACGTGTAACAGCCAACTCGTTTCCGCACTCATTAGTTAACGCAACTCTTGTTTGTGATCGCGCGATGCATATCCTATGAGATATGCTATGTTTGAAGTTTTGTCTGCACCATTGGAGACAGAGAGGTGGCATATCGGGCCATTTAAGCTGGAATTTAACACTAATTAGAAATGGGAAACACTCATATAGATAACAGGACGGACACATATAGTATGCCTATGTTAAAGTCGTCCTGGTAAAAGTAACACTTAAATCAACTATCTAACATCCCATCCTGCATTATTTAAATCTTCATACCGGTATCACGCATATATTCAAGTAGACTTGATCAAATGAATGCAGTCAAACCTCTCTAGATCGAAATTTTCATACAGAACAATTTAGGTCTTTTAGGCAGGTGGCTGCTTAAAGCAATGTGAATGTCAAGCAGAAAGCTCCATTAACCCTTTCGGCGCCAAATTTCTAATTGTCTTCTGCTATCCAAGTTTGTTAAATCATTTAGTAAAATAAAGAAGTGAGATAGATAAATTCAAATTAGATAAATTCAAATTTAAAAGGATTAAAACTAAGATATAGAACTAGAGATTAAGACAAAAAGTGAAGTCCCTGATCAGACGCCGCCTTGAAAAGGCGGCATCTGATCTGGAACTGCACTATTTGTCGTGGTGCATTTATGTGACATTGGCAGTGAAAGGGTTAGGTCGCTACCTGTCTGAAATACCGGTACTGGTACTAATTTTTACGTCCGGTTTAGAGAGGTTTTACTGCATTTAAAGTGAATATAACGTCCATTAGTAGGATAGATTCTGTAATATAAAGCAAACAATACAGATCCTGGCCAGATGCCCATGGTCCGAGTCTACACCGTCTACATTTCTACATCTTTCAACGCTGAATGTTCAAAGTGGAATAGCCCGTCTGTGTATAAGGTGATATTCTCTACTTGCAATGAGTATTTAAAATGCCTAAAATTACGTAAATCATTGTTTACATGTATATGGTGAAAAGAAGTATATCGAAAGAAAACAATCGAATAAACGCTGAAGAAGACAACATGTTCATGTGTTTGAAATACCCGATGTTACTCGCCAATGTACAGTTGAACTTCGATATATCGAACTCGGATAACTCGAACTCGGGATAACTCGAACAAAAAGTTCGGGTCTTCCAACACTTACAATACAGAATTGCTCTTAAATGTATCACTACAAATATCTAGAAACACATGTGACTGCTTAATGCATGTGTAAAGTAATGCTGAAAGCTCCTCTAGGAGCTTTCAGCATTACTTTACACATGCATTAAGCTGCCAACTCGAAAAATTGTCCAGATTAGAAATACGATAACTGGAACTTCTGTTATCTCGAACTAATTAGTATAGTATCTTGGAGTTCGAGATATCGAAGTTCAACTGTATTACAGTGCTCCCTCCCTACAACGACCATCACAATAACGATTCCCTCCTTACAACAACGCATGTCACTGTTTCCGAAACAACAAGGCTCCAGAAACAACGTTTTCCATCGTATTTTGTTTATGCCTCCATCAAACCCTATGTTGTGACCACTCTTTAGAATCGTCACTTTGTGACGATTCTAAAGAGTGGTCATAACATAGGGTTTGATTGAGGCATAACGGTTTTAGTTCTCGAAATACACCTTATCTGGGGATCTGCAAACAAGCTAATTATGTTTGATTTTCCCTTCCTATAACAACTCCCTCTGAACAACACATACAATCTTCGTATCCTAAAGGGTGTCGTTGTAGAGAGGGAGCACTGTAGTATTTATTCGAGTTGCGTTTAAGTTTCATAACTGTTCGACATAGACCACTATTATTTTATTGTACAACAAAAATTGTAAGTATCGACGAACACGGTTTATTTTGTATCACAGGGACATTTTCCAATATAACTTCGAATTGACATTCTTCATAATGATGATTGAACATAACAAATACATACAACTAATAATGTTTCCTTGCTCTGGATAATTCATGAAGAAGGATTTCCAAGACCCAGAGCGATATTTATTATTTATTACCTTGCATTTTTCGGGAGTATCTCACTCCCCGCGTCAGCAGTTTTGCTATATATAATAAATATGGCTCCGAGTCTTGGAGATCCTTCTTCATGACCAATACCTACTTTTATGATGTTATTGCATTTACTATCACTAGCTACTGAGTTCATTCAGTATGAAAAACTTACACATGCTGGAGGATTTCGAATGACAAACAGAGCAGACTCTGATCAGACGACTGCTATAGGAACCCTCTGATCTGGGGCTACAGTGTTTGCAAATGACAGCGCATTTAACCCTTCGCTTGCTGAATTTTAAAATGCATTTCTTCTTCTTTACCCATGCCCTGTGGTATATTTACATATATCTTCACTGTCTACAATTATTTCGCTGTGCAATCACTTGAGTGCATTGGTTTCACAATCAACTTGTAAATAGTGCAGACCCTGATGAGACAGCTCCTGCAGGAGCTGTCTCATCTGGGTCTTCACTATTTACAGGTAGGTATATTGACGTGAATAGCAAGCGAAGGGTTAAAGAGCTAGGGGATATTGTACAAATTATATGGGCTAGGCAAAGTATCTTCCATCTGACCGGCGTTTTTATCTGTTTATTCTTTGCTTTGTATCACTGAACTATGTACAGGTATGTTGGCTCACATAACACTGTTTGTGTATCCAATTTAACCCCTTGCTCCATGACTACCTATGTGAGAAATGACATCATGAATATTAGTTAGATTCAATATTATTAAAGCGCGTTGACAAATGAATTTTTTACTATGGCAGAAACTGTAGAATTATATCTTTAGTATTTTATAAGCAAACAGATCAAACCCTGTGTGAGCCATCTGAACTGGGTCTACTCTGTTTGCAAAGGTGTAGAAAGGCAAATCTATAGAGTAAAGCAAGATATTGGAGCCGTCACATTTGAGTCATCTCATATAGGAACCGTCTGATCTTTGCCATCTAATTCAAAGGCATAAAAGCGTATTTATATAGTAAAAGGTTAATATACCTAGTTCATACTTTTTATACTGCATATGTGTGATATAACACGCAAACGACGTGAGCAAATCGAAATATAAATAGGAAAAATGTCTGTTTTCTTGCTTTGTTTTATGTTATAAAGATAATACTACATCGCTACAAGACTCGTTGATTTAGACAAATATGAAAATTGACAGATCTCGTGTCATATTACATTGTGTATTTTAGTCAACCCGTTTGGTAACATTCAATAGAAAATGAACACTTATGTAATATCCTCTTGTTCTACCTTGTGAAAATGGTGATAATAATATTGCTAATATAGCGCTGAACTTTGTGATATCAATGGCACTGTCCCTAATGTATTGCACCACACTCATTTATTCGTGATTATTTTATGAACAGATTAATCCTTTGTCTACTATACAATGATATATGCTTAACCCTTTCCCTATTGAATATTAATGTAAGAAATAATGACATCATGAATATTTATTAGCTGAATTTTTATTATGGCATATTTGCACAGGATTCTTTTTAATTTTTGGTAGAAACTTAAGTCAGACCTATTATAATTTCATAAACAAACGAGACATACCCTGATCTGATCAACCCTTTTGAAAAGGCATGAACATGCGTTTATATGAAGGTCATGGTTAAACTTCGATTTGTAACAATTTACACCTACTTCTGATTTGTTCAAGCTTTTGAGAAACGATGACCGAGTGCCAAACAGCTAGGATCCTGTGGAGACGCCGATTAACTCGGCATCTCATCTGGATTCAAGTTGTTTGCAAAAGCTAGCTAGGTCGCAATCAGCAGGGCATGGATGAATATATTTTCTACCTCAAATGTCAAGTGTTAGAAATAAAAACTATATATTTGTTTGTAAACAACTAAACACTGTTGTTGATTGATAAAGCAGCACAGACATTTCAACAAAAGGTTATATACAGCAAAACTCCGCTAATGCGACCACTTAATGAATAAACATCGGTGCTTTTATAAGCAGGTGGTTGCTTAATGCAGGACAAAGGTAATACAGAAAGCTCCTCTAGGAGCTTTCTGCATTACTGCTGTCCTGCATTAAGCTACCACCTGCATGTAGCACCCAAAATTATACCTCTATTAGGTGGTCGCATTAGCGGGATTTACTGTAATACTGTAACTATTAATGGAACTGATGCATAGGATTATCGGAGTACAGCAATGCATTAACCCGTAACCATTTTCATGGTAAGGGCGTCGTGCATGGCACTTAAAGACAGCTTGGCTCCGAATGAGACGCTAAGTAATTCGGCGTCTCAACAGAAACCAAGGTGTTTGACGCTTGGTCAATAGTTATGAAAAATGTTGATCGAGCCCGAAGGCAGTGCAAAACAAGTCAGAAATGGAGCAGACATTATCTGTATAGCACGAGAAGGGTTAAATGCCACTGAAAACTACTGATAGGGCCAGAGATGCGTTGTTCGACCACAACGTAGCTTTTAAATAGCATTTAAGGAGACTGTGGAGCAGTAAGATAACGACGGCGTATAATAAAGTGTTGTTATTGCATGATGTTTAAAGAAACGTATTACTACATTATCAACTATAAACATATTAGTGCCCAGTGTGCTTTAAAATGACCCCGTGTAGACCCCGGTCAGAGAGCCATTAAAGAGAGAGAGAGAGAGAGAGAGAGAGAGAGACACACACACACACACACACACACACACACAGAGAAACAGAGACAGAGACACAGAGAGATAGAGAGGGAGACAGAGATAGACAGAGAAACACACACACAGAGAGACAGACATACAGAGACAGAGATACACACATACAGACAGGCAGAGACAGACAGAGACTCATACAGACAGACAGACAGACATAAATTAGCTCAAAATAAAATAGAGAGAGACTTGATATTTGGCATGCTTGTGTATCTCATGAGTCTGCACATTTTGAGGGTTGACATGTCAAGGTCAAGGTCATAATTCAGGGTCAAAGGTAAATTGTCTGTGTCTTTGTCTGTAACTTTAACGCAACCTTAACATTGGTCTTAACTGTTGAGCCAGTACAGATAGAGACTTGATATTTGGCATGCATATGTATCTCATAAAGCAGCACATTTTGACATGTCAAGGTCAATGTCCTCTTTCAAGGTCAGAGGTCAAATAAATGAGGGGGCATATTGTTTCACAAACACATCTTGTTTCTATCTATATTTATTTGACAGTATTGAACCAAAGCGTTTCACATCCTTCACGTACCTGTCACCCTTGATCTTAATTCCCTTAATATTTTTCAATGTTTTATCTTTATGGATAAAATTCAAACAGTTTAAATCTGTGCGGCAAATCAGAATACCTTGTCTGCAACCTTTTTCACATGGAAGAAATTGGTGAAAAAATTATTTTTACACAGACATTTGTGTCGTGTAAAAACAAACTAACCCATTTTAAGCATATCACCAAAACCGGAAAAGGTTGTTATCTCGATAAATTTAAAAGACAATGAATCAAAAGCCTTCTCAAAATCATTTAATGTTTATAAGCCTGGGGTATTATTATATTCATTATATTTCATAATTTATCATATACAAGTCTAGTATTCTCACAAATGTATTTTCCTTTAACAACTCCTGTTTGACCTCGAGACACTGAACTGTTTAAGATAGTTTCAGCCTGTTGGCAATACTACCGGAAGCCATTTTATATATAGTATTGAGCAAAGGTATCGGCCTCCAAAGAATTGTTTTGGTTGGCCGTCCTTTGAAATACAAGTCATTGTACCTAATTTAATATTTCTTGAACATTGGTTACTAATTTGAATAGCTCTGATCTTATAGTTCGACCACTAAAGGCATTTTTCAACGATTATCATGTTACGCAGATGTCCAGACATGATAATTTTTTAAAAAGGTCCTTAGTGGTCGAAATATTAGTTCAGAGCTTTTCAAGTATGTATGTATCATATTAATTTCCTTTTTGGAATATTTTCTTCATTGTGCATTCGTTACTAAAAACACTATTGACCAATGATGTTCCAAACACCTCACACATATCAGTGTAAATCCGCCGCACCCTTGGCTCTTGTCATTTTCATTGTATTTTCGAATTCTTCTATAGATACATCTCTATACGCCTTTTGCAAATAGACTAGACCCTGATCAGACGGCTAAGGTAGGATCTGATTGTCTGATTTGGATCCGATCTGTTTGCTTAATGAAATAAAATAAATCTAATTCTAAAACAGTTTTCTGTCATGGTCAAACGTGTATGTCTTCGTACATGTATGCTATTAAGAAAATGTACTCAGGTAATATTCATGACGTCATTATTTATTAAATGAATATTTATAAAGTAAATGGTTAAAGACAACTATGCTAGGAAATGAACACCACCTGAAATGTGTGCGAAGCTGCAAGTATCCCACACATCAGTCTGAATCTAATAACACAGCTGCTAACGTTATTGTTCTATTCTGCAATACCAATATTTAACTCTTCGCTACCAAATTTTTTCGTCTGCAAACTTTGTCGTCTGCTCAAATTTTATTTTTTTATTTTTCTGTAACTGTAACAAACAGTTTGGATGCTGATGTTACTCGACGTCTCATCAGCATCCAAACTGTTTTCAAAGGTAATCACAGATTCGATAATGGCAGCGAGAGAGTTAATCTAACTTTAATTACAAAATACAATTTTGAATTATGAAAATCATTAAATATTTGCCATTCATTGGTTTGTTAAGCATATATGCAGTTTATTGTTAATCATACATATTGTAAATTTTCATATTTGTAATCAGTTTCACAGGATAATAAGAATCAGGTGTAAGACTGTAACTTATGCATCATGTCATATCATACCCTTATGTAAGTTATGGCGTCAAATCTTGTTATTGTTTTCATGGAGTTTGATTTGAGTTTTGGTTTAACCATTACAAGGCGGGACACGAGTCACTAATGACATTTGCAAACAGTGTAGATCCAGATGATAGGGCTTCTAGAGGAGCCCTCTCATCAGAGTCTGCACTGTTTGTCATGATGTTATACTTTTCTTTTAAACAAATCCCCAACTATTCACTATAAGTTTGACCTGTTTGAATTTTTTGAATAGTCCATTTGAAATTTCAGTATAGTAAGGGTTAGCGACGCTGCGGCGCATTTTAGCTAATGTGCTATCGGTGTTGTGCAGGCAAGTAACACGTCCTTGAAGGTCATGCAGATCTCAGGATAAGATGCGCAAATTTATACACTTTCAGGAATACACGTAGCTCCTTCACGTCTCTACTAAATCATATAGTGTGACCACTCTTTAGAATCGTCTCTTCGAGACGATTCTAAAGAGTGGTCACACTATAGGGTTTGGTGGAGAAATGACGATCTTAGTATCTGGGTACGCACCTTTATCTGTAGCTCTGGACTCATGGTTGCGCGCACTTAACCCTTTCACCGCCAATGTCGCATAAATGCACCACGACAAATAGTGCAGTCCCAGATCAGACGCCGCCTTTTCAAGGCGGCGTCTGATCAGAAACTTCACTTTTTGTCTCAAACTCTATTTCTATATCTGTTCATTATTGCTTTGAAATTTGCATTCATTTATCTCATTTCCTTATTTTACCAAATGATTTAACAAAAAGTTGTTTGCAGACGACAATTAGAAAGTTGGCACCGAAAGGGTGAATTTGCACTCTTTGTGTTGTTTTGGACTTTTGTCTGGCATCCCATTTCTGATTAATGTAAAACGACCGGAGACCCATATACCTCGTCCTATCTTTTATTTTCTAGAGCAACAGATAAAGGTGCGTACTCAAACACTTAAATCGGTCTTTCTCCACCAAACCCTATGTTGTGACCATTCTTTTGAATCGCCTCTTCCAGACGATTCTAAAGAGAGGTCACAGCATAGGGTTTGGTGGAGAAATAAAGAAGTTATTCTTGAAAATGTTTTAATTTAAGCTTCTTATTTGGACCTCTGTAATTCCCTTACACGAGTGCATAGGAAAGATAAATTCCTACTTCTTTACAAGAGAAAACACACTTTTAGCCGGATTTTTAAAATAAATATCGGCTTATAGTTTGGCGAAAACCGGCGGGCGGGCGGGCGGACGGGCGGACGGGCGGCGTGCCGTCGTTAAAGAAATTTTAACATTGCTTATAACATTGATAAAAGGATACATGAAATTGGGTCAAGGTCTAGGTCACTATTTTGAAAACTTGACTGTGTTTAACAAACCGTAACATTTTGCTATAACTTCTGATCCATGAGTGCTAGGCAATTCACCTTATGTATTCAGATAGTTTTGATAAGGACCTTATGGATGACATAAAGATATCTGAAATTAGGTCAAGGTCACTATTTTGAAACATTGGCTGTCATTAAAATGTTTTTATAACTTCTGAACTATGTGGGGTAGACAATTTATATTTGGTATTCAGATGGCTTGGGTGAAGGCCTTTTAGTTGATACAAGGACACATGAAATTGGGTCAAGGTAATCACAAAAAATCCGGCTTTAATGCGGTTTCAGCATTTTTGCTTGTTCTAAAAAGAGTAGGATTTATAACCCTGATATGTAACGGTCAAAAAGACACACCACTTGCATTCTGCATGAGGAAGCTGCCTACTATTAACCATGTTTTTTTGTATAAATGTTCTTTCACGCCTTTGCAAACAGAGGAGACATAGACCAGATAGCTCCTACATGGGCTTCTGATCGTTGTATGTACGTCAAAAGGTCCCTTGAAAAAGTTACACTATTAAAAGTAAGCTAATGGATATTCTTGAATTGTTGATCAATTCATGCATAAATTTAAGAGCTTAAGGTACATAGTTTTCAGAACAGTTGAAAATCAACTGCATTAATTACCAATTCTCTCCCATATCGAGATAACTGATCAAGTATGGTAAGAATTTTGAGAATGGTCAGGAATTTGTGTGCACCAGCCACTGAGTGAACTTTCTGTAACTTTCGTCCTGCATTAAAGCAACCACCTGCTTATAAATACACATATCTATATTAATTCATAAAGTGGTTGAGGGATCTTACTATATTAATTAAAAATATCCATTTATCCCTTAGTCAAAGCTAACGAAAGCGAAACATAAAACTATCATTAATAATCTTCCTTCTGTTATCATCAGTATCATTGCATAACAGTGATAAGAGGACATACTTAACCCATTCCCTCATATTGACGACTTTTGACGACTCTGTAAGTGTCACTTTGTGAAATCATTGTGATAAATAGAGCATTTGCTCCTATAGGAGCAAATGCTCTATTTATCACAATGGTTTCAAACTACAAAATTCTAAACAAATTCCTTTTCTCTAGTTAAAGTTCCTTTTCAGTAGATTTATTCAAAGAAGTATCCAAAAATAGCCCATGAGGTAATGGGTTAAGCCATCATTGTATAAGTAGTTTTTCATGCAATGGTAAACATTCTGCGAGTTTAGCCTGTCATTGCAAGCATACAATAGATGCTATCAGTTTCTGTTTCAAGATTTCATAGCATACAGTAGAACCTGCCTTAGACGGTCACCAGAAAGAGGTTTGATTATGGGCCTGTAAGGCATGTGATAACTTAACTCTTTTGGCGCCAAAGTTAAAAGTGTCGTCTGCAATAATAATTTCATATTCAATATAATTCTAAACTAAATAATAAAGGTATATTAGTAAAACATTTGTTTTTAAAAACCTGTATGCTTGGGCTAAATAATACAGAAAACAGTGAAGTCCCCGGTCAGATGCCGCCTTGAAAAGGCGGCATCTGACCTGGGACTGCACTGTTTTTAATGGTGCCAACAGTCGACATCGGCGCCGAAAGAGTTAATACAGGCCAAGATAATGCAGAAAGCTTCCTTAGGTGCGTTCAACATTACCTTTGCCTAGCTAGTCTCCAATATTGATATATACGAGGCTTTTTCGGAAATTATTGAGACACTCTAGATATTGAACGCAAGAAAAGAGACAGACGTTTTGTTTTTTCCAGTGGAACAGATGCATGATTTTACTATCAGGCGAAAAATAATGTGATCTGGCACCTCTGGTTTTACTACAGTGTCTATTGGAAGTGCATGACCCAATAAGACCCGGCGCACAGCGACGTTATGAACACGACGTTGTCTCTGCGTTATTTACGCCTGTACATTACCTGTCCATACTACTCTTTCTCGATGTAAATACCGTCTAACTTGATGCACTTCATGTGTCGCTGTACCCATTTATCATACACACATGTTTAAATACTAGATTTAACGTTCGGTTTAGTCGGGTTTTACTGTATATGTCACACAGCGGGATAATATGTAGTGTGTATTTTGTTTTGCAGTATTAAAGGTGTCATTGAAAGTAAAGGAATACTTGCACCCGAATTATCAGATTATAGAAGGTAGAAGAGAAGTTTATTGCATTCAAGTAACAGTGTCTTAGTAATGCGAAATGTAAATAAAGATTATTGCTTATTAAACAATAAAGAACGAATCTTCCTGTTTGAAACTGCCACCCATATGTCTTCAGAATGTATTGTATTTTCAACTGTTCCATCGAAGTCTCCGGAAAGCGACTCACCTGAAATACTGACAAGAGCGGATATGTAATTAAATAGGCAAACAGTTTGGATCCAGATGAAACACCGAGTAACTCGACGTCTTATCGGAATCCAAATTGTTTAACACATCATTTACGTTTTAGAAGAAATTGAAGGAAAGTTAACTTTGAATCTTAAAGTAATTATGCGACATTGCTTGCAGAAGAAAAGTATTTGGTGCCAGATGAATGTAACATTAATGTATTATTCAACCCTTTACTATTTTGCTCTATAAATACGTCTTTCTATGCCTTTGCAAAGAAACACAGTACACACAGATCAAGCGGCTCCTGTAGGGATCTGGGCCTGTCCTGTCCTGTTTCTTAACTCTTTCGGTGCCAATGTCGCCTGTTGGCACCATTGAAAACAGTGCAGTCCCAGGCCAGATGCCGCCTTTTCAAGGCGGCATCTGACCTGGGACTTCACCGTTTTCTGTATTATTTTAGCCCAAGCATACAGGTTTTTAAAACCAAATTTTTTACTAATATACCTTTATTATTTAGTTTAGAATTATATTTAATATGAAATTATTATTGCAGACGACACTTTTAACTTTGGCGCCAGATACAGCGATTGTACAAAATGCCCGTGTCCATATGCTATTATAACAATAAATCGAATTAATATGATATAATGTTTTACATGAATATTAACAGAGTAAAGGGTTATATGACATTATTCTATTTCTAAATCTCAGTATATACATACTTGTTTATATATACAGTAAAACCCCTCTAAACCGGACATTAAATTTAGCATACATACCGGTCATGGCAACAGGTGGCAGCTTAATGCAGGCTCCCTGAGGAGATTTCCGCATGACTTTCACCCTGAATTAAGCATTCGCCTGCCCAAAGGTATCTTAATTCTTCTCTACTAGATTCCGGTGATATTTCTGAAATCTGAGTTATTTCCCAAGGCTGGTGACAACAGAGGTCTGAAAGAATGTTTGATGCCATATCAATTGTCCCAAACTTGCTAGTGCATGGAAATGTTTCAAATGGCACGTCGAATGTATATACACCAAGGGGGCGTGCAAATCATAAACAAGTACAAATTTGTTTCGATCGCAATATGCACATGATCGTCTGACGAGTTCGATTTAGAATATCCTTGAAGTATTAAGTAACAGGTCGTTTAGAACGAGCGTCATTAATTCGACGACTGAAACGACATTTCAACAAAGGCGGATTTACAAAAACAAACATGGGCACCAGGAAAGAGAAATGCCGATTTTTGACATCATGAAAAATTTATTCTCGGAGGAAAAAAACTCACAGACAAAAGAGAGAAAAAAACTGACAGATGCAAAGAAGAAACGTGTTTCAGTGACAGATAGTGGAAAAAATGATAACTCCAGTAACAGATTATTAACAATCAAACATGTGTGAAAAATGCCCACTGTCACATTTTATTCTGCTTGCTTAGATACAGTTGAACTTCGACAGTTCAAACTCTTATACAGTATAACCTCTCTTAACCGGAATTCTAGTAGATAATAATTTAGATACTTATAGGCAGGTGGCTGCTTAATGCAGGGTGAAAGTCATGCAGAAAGCTCCTCTAAGAGCTTTCTGCATGACTTTCACCCTGCATTAAGCTGCCACCTGTCTCCAAGACCGATATTCATACTAAATTTAACTGCCGGTTAAGAGAGGTTTTTACTGTAGCTTGAATTTCAGAATAACTCGAGGTAAAAGTTGGTATTTCAAAAAACTTACAATACATACTTATTCTAAAATGTATCACTATACATATCTATAACTAAATTATCTCATAGGTCATTTTTTTTAGACCTAACCTCTTTGAATAAATCTACTGAAACGGAGCATATACTACAAAGAAGGAACATTTAGAATTGTGTAGAATTAAAACCATTGTGACAAATAGAGCATTTGTCCCATGGAGCAAAAGGTAACTTTTTCAGAGGCGTCAAAATAAGGGAATGGGTTAATGCAGGTCGAAAGTAATGCTGAAAGCTCCAGGTGCACATGCATTAAGCAGGTATTTGTGAAATTGTCCAGATAAGAAATCGGATGACTCGAACTTCTGTTATCTCATAGTCTATTTGTATGGTCAACTGTAGTAGTGTTTGTTAGCCAATGGTTGAATTTAATTTATTTAATCACATACTACTCGTATTTGCAATGTGACTTTACAATGCATTTGTAAGTATGCGGACAAGCTTCTGTAGTAAAATTAAATGTTTTGAAACGGGCAAACTATGAAGACACAGAAAAATGTCCATGGTAGCAGACTTTGGTCATTTGCTGGTTTTCTGGCGTTCCAGACGTAACAGATATCCTTCCATTGAATTCTTCATTTACTGTGAAACAAACATAAAGATATAAGCATAAGCTGGTTAGAACAATATTGTTTGACAACGAATTCAATTAGGTAAATGCCGATTAGTTGTTTATTGTGCAACATGACTGACGTGGTAATTACGTGTGCATCTGGTGTGAAAACAGCTAACAATATAACATCTTTGATGTGCGACCTTCGTTTCTTTCTCCTGTATGTTCATTATCGACCTTTCCCCAATACAGTAAATACTCGAGAATTGGATTTTTCAACAAAGATGATTGGATATTTTTAAACAGATGGAGCAAATGCTCTATTTATCACAATGGTTTGAAAACTATACAATTCTAAAGAAATCATATCCTCCAGTACATGCCCCTATGGAGCAAATGTTGTATTCATAATGGTTTCAAAACTATATATAATTCTTTTTCCTTTTCTGTAGTAAATGATCATGTTCAGAAGGTTTGTTTAAAGAGGTTGTGTATAGAAATAACCTATTAGGTAACGGATTAAAAGAGGTTCGTTGCTTAACCCACTCCCACTTATAGATGCCTTTTGACGACTTTGTTAACATAGTAGACCCAGATCAGAAAGCAACTGTAGGGGCCGTCTTATCAGGGTCTACTCAGTTTTCTAATGGCCTTTAGTGGATACATTTCTACAGTTCCTTTCTTGGCCAAAAAAGAATCTCAAGCCCATCTTTCATTATAAAGTTTTTTCAATGATTAGTTCATGAAATATTGAATAATGTTGAAATTGAAATGGATTATTGCAGGACGAAAGTTATGCGGAAAGTTCCTAAAGGATTTCCCCGCATAATTTCCCTCCTGAAATATTAATCCCTTACTCCATAAATACATCTTTTTATGTCTTTAACTCATTACCTCATAGGCTATTTTAGACCCAGTATCTTTGAACCAGTCTACTGAAAAGTAACATGTACCAGAGATAAGGAACATTTTAGAAGTGTCTAGTTTTGAAACGGGTGTGATAAATAGAGCATTTGCTACTCCAAAGGAAAACCGATGGATCTGTTTAAAAGCGGTCTATTTACGGTTCTGTAAGGCATGCGTTAACTTAATGTTTGTCAAACGTAATGCAGAAAGCTCCTACAAGAGCTCTCTAAATTACATTTGCCCTACATTATGCAACCACGTGCTTTTCACTCATTACCTCATAGGTTATTTTTTATGCTCTATTTATCACAATGGTTTCAGAAAGTGACCTTTACAGAGGCATCGAAAGCGTCAATACGAGAGAATGGGTTAACTAATATTCATGATGTCATTATTTCTTACACAAATATTCATGGAGTGAAAGGTTAAGCTACCCCAATCGGCTTTAAAATCAAGACATGTCTCTTTAAAGGGATGCACTGTATCAACAAAATAATTATGGAGTAGTGTACATATATTGGCATCCTAGAACTCTCTGACCAGGGTCTGCACATTTTGTCGCTCAAAATCATCTAGCAAATTTAATCATTTAATATTGAGTGAGTTCTGCCATCTAACAATAGTAAGTATTTGTACATATAATATAATCTTCTTAAGCGGCCATTCATTTATTGAACATAGGAATGTTAACAATCATGTGGCTGCTTAATGCAAGACAAACGCAATGCAAAACACTCCTATAGGAGCTTTCTGCATTACTTCTGACCTGCATTAAGCTACCACCAGCATAGTTACTTCTTTTTGATGACCGCTTAAGACAGGTTCTACTGTATTAACAGGCCCCAACTTGATCATAACTTGGTCTCTTGCATGATTAGCCTCACGTAGGCAATCTGCATTGCATCATTTGTCGGTGGACTTGGTAGCAGAATGTTATACGCTATCGTTATAATAAGGCTATTGAACCACTGTTACAGTGGTTCAATAGCTTTATTTTAACGATAGCGTATATTTTCGTGCTCTTATTGCGTGAATGGTTAACGTTAACATTATATCGTCACACTATACAATGCTCGCGTCATAACTTATATACAGTAGAACCGATCCTAAGCGGCAATTCAATTATTGAACACATGGGTGTTTAACCCATTCCCTCATATTGACGCCTTTTGACGCCTCTGCAAAAGTCACCTAATCAATAGATACATGTACGAGCAAGACAAATGGCCGGTGTGGATCTATACTATTTCCTTATTTGTATTAAGGCATATAGTACAGGGATCGTTTTATGACTTTTATGTAAATTAGTCCTTTACTCATATTCATGTAAGAAATAATGTATTATGAATATTAACCCATTCCCTCATAGGCTATTTTTAGATCCAACCATTTTGAATAAATCTATCGAAAAGGAGCATTAATTAGAGAAAAGGAAAATTTTAAAAATTTGTAGTTTGAAACCATTGTGATAAATAGAGCATTTGCTCCTACAGGAGCAAATGCTCTATTTATCACAATGGTTTCAAACTAAAAAAATATAAAAAAAAACCTTTTCTCTAATTAATGCTCCTTTTCAGTAGATTTATTCAAAGTGGTTGGATCTTTTTTAAAAATAGCCTATGCTGTAATGGGTTAAAAGCAGGTGGTTGCATAATGCAGGGCAAAAGTAATTTAGAGAGCTCTTGTAGGAGCTTTCTGCATTACGTTTGACCAGCAATAAGTTACCACGTGCCTTACAGATACATAATAAATAGACCGCTTTTAAAACAGGTTGGGAAACCATTGTGATAAATAGAGCATTTGCTCAATAGCATAGCAAGCTCAGAATCTGACAAATCAGATGCTTGAGAATGATATCAGATTCAAGCAAAACGTTTTATAACATCGAGACCAGTCTTCAGGGCAGGGACTGGTTTAAAGGAAACCCCGTCTTGACGTGAGTTTCCCTGTGGATGGCGCACAGCAAACAAAATGTTTACTGGAATAATTCATTGGTATAGATGTGTTCAGCAAAAAGTGCCGACCGTGATCAAAGGGTTCCTTCAAACACCCTCTGATCTTGGTCTACACTGTTTGCCTGTGTCCTTTGTAGGAACACGAGGCACTAAGTGGTTAAAGTATACAGTGATACTGCTTCCTAAACCCCTGGATAATATCTAACTGGAGAAAAAGTCTCACAGAGTCTCGCTACTACGACTGTATAAGTTATTAATATATGAGTCTGTAAAGCAGATGGTAGCTTAATGCAGGGCAAAAGTAATGCAGAAAACTCCTATAGGAGCTTTTTGCATTATTTGTGTCCTACATTAAGCATTTTTTAAAGCTGATGTTGAATCAATAAATGTTTGCTTTTTCCCTCATATAAATACCTTTTCACACATTTGCAAACAGAGTAGACCCATATCAAATATAGGAGACGTTTGCTCCTTTAGGAGCTGTCTGATCCGGGTCTACTCTGTTTGCTTATTGAAATTTATAGATCTGATTATGCAGTTTCAACAACTGTGAAAAAATCCCTTTTCCATGTTCCATTTTATTGATTCTGTGCATGAATATTCATGAAGGGAAGAAATGTTGAATAATTATATTTCTTCTTTCCTGTATTAAGCTGCAATGTTAATCGGGTGAGAGTTAAGATTTACGACAGCAGTTATCTGATATCCAATTCATACACGGAATTCCTGATCATCTGAACGACTCAGATTCTATTGATGTCACAGCGTACAATGGTTGTATTGGACGACTTGATGGCACAAGTCAAATGCGATCAACGAATCGCCGAATTCTTACCAAAGGAAATCATCATAGAACTATTTGGGTTGTTTATTTGACACAGAACCTGTTTCCTCATGGTAAAGCGTGTCGATATATCACCCTAAATACTCAGTGTCTTGTACTGTTCAATAATCCTATCGACCGACAACAGATGGCGACTTTGGCCAGACGCATTTATCTCAATACTAGTGGACATTTTATGAAACGGTATGAGGAGACAGTACGTAAACCCCGAGGCCATTTGGTGGTGGATTCGAAAGCTTAAACTCCGACACATAATCGTTTGAACACAAACATATTTCAAAATAGCTTGACTAACCAAGGGCCGTTCATGTCTAAACAGGTTGAGAATGATATAGTATATGGGACAACCTCCGGGAAAACGTAGAAGAGGTGATGAATGTTATGGTTGTGGTGATATATGGGAAAGACGATTCCAAGACCCACTCAGACAACTAAATTTAGAGCAGTTCAAAGCTAAATGTGATTGGCACTGAGAACAAGGGCTGTCTTCGGAGAACGCTTTTCATCAGACGGCTAATGACAGTTTACCACAGATAGGAAAACATGTTAAGACGAGACTACGGTCAGTTTCTGATCGATGTTTATGCTCTGCAGAAATATCCATTGCAACGACAACTTCACCTGAGATGGTTATACGACATAAGTATGGCTGAATCAATCAGACAGGCCATCAAATTCAGGAAAAATATATTTGAAGCGTTATGACCTAATCATGACACTGAAGACGTGACACAGTGTATTGAAAAGTATTATCAAGATGCTGCAGAGGAAACCACGTAAGAAGGAACAAAGTAAAGTTACAAAACATGGGATCCATAGAAGTCTACGATTACCAACAAATGAAATGGGTCCCTTATATCCCTAATCCTAACAAAGCTAAACAGTTATATCAGGAATACAAAGCGAGACTAGAACAAAAAGAGTATGGACCAGGATACATGGAAAAACTGTTACAGGACAAAGAGGAAAAATTGAAGGATATAGAACGGAAATTGCGGAAGCCCAATTAAAACGTGGTCCAAAGGTCATTTTAGTAACACCAGTGGCCCAAAGCATATAAATGGCCCTATCAGAAGTAAAGCGAGCTGAAAAGCACCACACTATATGGAAACTTTAAAGAGATTAGCTCCGAAGTTTGAATAGTCCATTGTTAGACATTACGGTCCAATTTCAACAGATCCCAGACTGTATGTAGACTTTAAAACGATTAGCTCTGAGGTTTGAATAATCCATTATTAGACCTTCCGGTCCTATATCAATAGATCCCCAGACTGTTTGGCGACTTTAAAAAGGGATTAGCCCTGAAGTTTGAACAGGTCATTATTCGTCTTGTCTGATGCAATGATGGTGAAATACTGTAACTAAAACTAGCTATGATATCTAAAAATAGATACACACACAGCGCCCAAGCATGCGCTTTAACGGGAAAATATTGGTCACCTCAGTCATTTGATTTGGGGACGTCGACGAGTATACATGGTAGAAAGGGGTGTTTTATTTATTTATTTATTAGACTGTAGTGTTTACTCTCTGGGAGATGGTCTGATAAGGAAAGGGTCTGGTCTACAATATAAATTTAAATCTTGCCAACATGTTAGATCATACATGTCACATGGACGCGAATACCCGTGACAAACCACAATCTCCTTTTATGCGAATGACCTCCTCTAGTGTTATTAAATATAGAAACAAAATGGCCGCCATTACGCAATATTATGTCATCTTTGTTTGCCCCTAAAGAGGCCTCTATACTACTAAAGAGAACTCCTGTAAGATAGAAACTTGCAAAATATGATATTTTCTACGACGAAATTCCTGTAGAACACAGATTAGATTAGTAAAGAGACATTAACTTATTCGCTGCAAATGTTTGATAGATGAATAACTGCAAGCAGTTTGGATCCAGGTGAGACGCCGAGGAAAGTGTCTTTGCATCAAGATTTAAACTTATTGATACTGTGACTGTATTTCAAAAAAGAAAATTTAAGAAAAATATACAATTAAAAACGTTACGCAGACGACAAGTTTTGCATACGACAATATGTGCCAGCAAAGGAGGTTAATGGAAGATGTCTAGACGGGTATCACGGATAGTTAGTCAGTTAGGACAAAAATAACATATAGTAAATTCTAAAGGGAGGTGATCCTCGAGAGCAAAAATTGCAACACAAAAAGAGAAAATTGCAGACTCGGTTTTATTGAGTCTGTTCATGAACAGTAATTGAAAGTGCAACACTGCTCACGTCCCCTAGCACCGGCTTAAGCGGTATTCAATTTTCAGAACAAGGAGTACTGAAATTCATGATCTCGAAGGATCAGAAGGTATAACAACACTGAGAATGAAGTACGGGGCGACGTTTTACGGCCGCCACACAAGCACTTAACACCTGCTGTTGTGAAGATTATAAATTCTAAAGGGAGGTGATCCTCGAGAGCAAAAATTGCAACACAAAAAGAGAACAAATTCGAAATTTTAGTATGGAAGAATTTAGAGCCTTTTAGGCTGGTGACTGCTTAATGCAGCATGGAAGTCATGTAGAAAGCTCAAAGAAAAGTTTTCTGCATGACTTTTACTCTCCATCAAGCTTGCACCTGTATTCAAGATATATAACAAGACGAATACTGATGCAAGGCATTGGATCGCCGGGAAATTTGTGTACAAGGAAGGTTTTTAATAAGGAACTGTTTTGTTAAGACAATTGAAATACAACATTTCATTAAAAACTTAACGAAATATGTAGCCTCTAGAGTGTAATGACGTAGTGACCTAGTTCCGAACCCGACATGATCCATATTTGAACTTGACCAAGATTGCATCCAAAAATAACGTATAAGTTGAAAGAAAAAACACTTAATATGGATAATTATCATTAACTATCCCAGTAAAAACCCAAACCGCCATTTAAAAAAAATAGAAAGGAAAAAGAGAGAAATTTTATTTTCGTCAGCGGTGAGAATCGAACCAGGGCTGACTGCACGATAGGCGACCGTGGTAACCACTACGCTATCAGGCCAAACATACGTCAAGGGAAATTGAAGATGTATATAAAGTTATCATGCTACTATATTGACGACTTTTTTAAATAGAAAAAATAAAACGACAATTTTAAATAAAAATAAATAAAACAATAAAACTTCATTACAACATTTATCACTCTCATGATAATTTAATCAATAAACTCTAACAAGGGCGGTGATGGTCATAGACCTAAATATAGCCTGTTCAGTTCCATTAACGAGTGACGTTAGTCCTATCTAAAAATAGAAACCGAGACGACGGAATTCGATTTTGACCATGTAGAGCCTCCGGTAGAATAATAACCATGTCTGTTTGAATTAACATATCGACTGTCGATTCAAATGATCTTATTTTTCAAATTCGAGCACGTTTTCCCGTCTTATGTCAAAATCTCTGAAGGGCATAATTTAGAACGAGAGCACCGCAAACAGGTGCACGACTACAGTTTTGACCCGGCTTCAATTCTGCGACTTTGACCCGGCTTTATTAATGTTTACAAAACTGTTTTTGGCATTTAATGTCGATACTTCGACGAAAAAAGTGTCATGATTATTGTTATTATTGTACATTTGTTTGATAAATTTCTTTTTAAACATCGTATGAAGGTTTTTACATCACATATTTCACTACATCAATAATGCAGATAGAAACTATTCTCTGCCACGCTCTTATGAGCCAATTTGTAAAACTTGTCGCTACCCCTCCTACATGGGTAAATACTTTTGAGCATTCCATTAGTGATCGCCGCTCATGCGGCGATCAATGATATGTATTTGAGTAATCAAGGCTTGATGATCTGAATCTAATGTCTCGTCTGATATACTTAACCAACAGACAGAAAAACTCCTTTAAAAGCGACCACAAAACCGAGGTCAAACTCTGGATCTTAACGGTAGGCAATAGCTTAACCCTTTACTCCATGAATATTCAAGAAAGAAATTATGACATCATGAATATTTATTAGATTATTTCTTAATGTGGAATATTAACACATGAATATTTTGCAAAAGCGGAAATTGAAGAATCAGATCTATATTATTCCTTAACCCTTCTCTTGCTGAATTTTAAAATGCATTTCTCCTTCTTTACTCATGCCCTGTTGTATAATTACATATATATTCACTGTGTACAAGTGTTTCGCTGTGCAATCACTGCTGTGGAGTGCACTGGTTGCACAATCAACTTGTAAATAGTGCAGACCCTGATGAGACAGCTCCTGCAGGAGCTATCTCATCTGGGTCTTCACTATTTACAGGTAGGTATATTGACGCGAATAGCAAGCGAAGGGTTAAGCAGACATAACAGACCCTGATCAGACGACTCCTATAGGAGCCGTCTGATCAGAGTCTACTCCGTAAAAGCGTAGAAATGCGTGATTATATGGAGTAAAGGGTTAAGGATGAAAGATATGCAGAAAGATCTTGAACTTCACACATTACTTTCATTTTGCATTAGTTGACCATCTGTTTTAAAAGTCACCAATGTTAATTCATAAAGAGCTCGCTTTAGAGGAGTTTGATCGTGACCAACTTCGGAACAAATAAACAAATAAGGGTTCTCAAGAATGTTTATGTTTTTCAGATCTTGCTTTATGTACTATAACTATTCAGACAGACAGATGTAGGCAAACAGTGCAGACTCATATCCATGCACAGTTTGATCAGGGTCTACACTATTTGCTTTTATACCAATTTACTTTAAAAAAAATGAAACATGTTCAACATTGCCTTTTTCAGATTTACAAACCCATGGAGAGAGGATATGGATACGGTGTAATGTAATTGTAGTTACATTAATAATTCGGTGTATTGTAATTGTAGTCTGTGTTGTTTTTCGAGACATGGCTATTTCTATGATACCCTTTTATCAGGAAACACATTTGGACTGTTACGAAATCAGCGGGATTGGTCTGATCGTATTGCAAAACGCCACCAGTCACACTTCTCTTATGAATGGGCATACAAATAATCTGAAAATGGGTGAAGTCTTCCCACTTTCGACAAAGGTTAATTGTATTAGTCGTCATTAGTCACAGTATGACGTGACTGTAGTAGTGTAGGTTTATGACGAGGCTAGACATGTACAGTAACTATAGATCTCTATATCACTCCAAAGAGGTTGTGGCTAAACCCAGTCCCTCATATCAACGCCTTTTGACGCCTCTTTAAAAGTCGCTTTTAGACACTATTGTGATAAATTGAGCATTTGCTCTATTTAGCACAATGGTTTCAAAAACAACGCAATCACCGCCTTTTCCCAGTAAATGCTAATTTTAATTAAAGAGCTTGGATCTAAAAATAGGTTATGAGGGAATGGGTAAACCAACAGCCTATGAGGGAATAGGTTAATTGTAGAAATGCCGTATTAGAACCTTCTGCATTACGTTTGACATGCATTCAGCTACCATATTTAGTTAAAATAATATGAAATATGTTTCAACCTAATCCCGCGACCTCACTAGCATTTCCAAACAACTTTGATCCAGACGATATGCCAAGTAAATCGGCGTCCTTCTTGGTCAAAGCAGTTCGAAAAGCGGACAATAGTGTCTCAAAGGCTTAAACAAAACTGAAGTACCATATCAAAATAAGGGCAAACATTTTTAAGTGGCGGAAAGGGTTAAATGACTACTGAAGAAATATGATGTTGTAGTTGTGTCTATCACATTCCTAATGACTAGCTAGGATGTTAATAGTGTCTCCCACAACCTCAATAACAAACACGTCATATTTTTTGCAGTTCATCGTAGAACAATTAGTTTTCCTGAACGGCATGCAAAGACATCTCTAGTTCCGAAATTAACATTTAGCCAGCCGCGGGAGAAATAAGCGATTACCTTTGCAGACAGTCTGGATCCATTTGAGATGCCGAGTAACTTGCTATAAAAACTGTTTGATACGTTGATCGTTTCTAATTAAAAAAGAAAAAGCACGTAAACTTACAGAGACATTTTCTACAGCTAAACATTTACTCAGCAAACTGAAACTAAGCCGTACATTTAAATTGCATCATTTGGTCGACATCAACCGGCAAATACAAAACTGTAAATCTGTCCTGGGTAAATTTGTGTGACTTCAGATAAAACAATTTTACCATACATATACATGTACAGGGTAACCATACTCATGTAATAACATCGTGGTTATTATCCCTTGTCGCCATGAATATTCATGTAAGAAGTAATGACGTAATGGATATCAATGAGATCAATTTCAAGCGCGGATTTAGAGGGTGTTGGAGCAGGCATACGTCACCCCACCCCTAAACTTTCCCAAACAAACTTCGAGTAATTATTGTATAAGATCCAGATCTAAAAGATCAATAAAACAATTATTTAATCTGGGTTTGTTTTATTTCCCTCACCCATTTACGATCTTTTACAACATGTATTACAAACACACTAAAATGATGTCATCAAACTTAAAAATCTACGCCCCCTTCCAAAAACCAGAAATGGTGTCAAAACCACCTGATGCTCGGCTGTTTAAAGGTAAGGTCTAAAATGTGTCATATTGAACAAAAACAAGAAGTATACATACCAAATATAAAGCCCTAGGGGTATTGTTTCGAATGTAATAGGCATTTAAAGATTTTTGCAAAAGTAGGTCAAAGGTGAAGGTCAAAAGGGCAAAAATATTGGCATGGTCATACCAAGTATGAAAGCCATATGCCCATTGCTTCCAATCTCATAGGCATTTAAAGAGTCAAGGACAATGCCACATTGTAAAAAACAACATTGGCATGGTTGGAAAATTCTAAAGATATGAAATATGCATACCAAGTATGGAAGCCCTAGGTATATTGGTTTCAATGTCATATGCATTTAAATACTTTTGCAAAAGTGGGTCAAAGTTCAAGGGCAATGCCAATATCAGAAGGGCAAATATGGTGGTATGGTCATACCAAGTATGAAAGTCCTAGGGCTATTGGTTCCAATGTTATAAGCACTTGAATAGTTTTGCAAAAGTAGGTCAAATGTATTGGTCACATGGTGAAAACGTGTTTGAAAGTCTTACGACAGGAAAGATACCTACCAAGTATGGAAGTATATGCATTTAAAGACTTTTACAAAAGTAGGTTCAAGGTCAAGGTCAGAAAGGCAAATGGGCATACCAAGTATGGAATCCCTAAGCATATTGGTTGCAATGTTATAGGCATTTAAAGATTTTTGCAAAAGTAGGTCAAAGGTCAAGGTCACATGCTAAAACAATGGTATGGTTGGAAAGGTCTCAAGACAAGAAAGTTGCATACCATGTATGGAAGTCCTAGGCCTATTGGTTCAAATGTTATAGGCATTTAAAGATTTTTGCAAAAGAAAGTGAAAGTTCAGTTACATGGTAAACCAAAGATGTGGTTGGAAAAGTCTTAAGACAAGAAAGTTGCATATCAAATATTGACCATATGCACATTGGTTCAATTGTTATAGGCATTTAAAGATGTTTGCAAAAGTATGTTAAAGGTCAAAGTTACGTGGTAAAAACAATGATATTGTTGGAAAAATCTTAAGACAAGAAAGTTGCATACCAAGTAATGAAGCCCTATGTCCATTGGTTCAAATGTTATTGGCATTTAAAGAATTTTGAAAAATGCGGATCAAAGGTCAAGGTCAGAAGTGCAACAATATTGGCGAAACATGTCAAAAATTGAATAAAATCCAACCAAATAAACCTCAATACAAAATTTCAGTCTCCTAGCATAAATTATTAAAAGTTTTAAAACAACATGTCCAAAAACCTTTAACCTGGTGATTTGTAGCCAAAAGTCCAAAATACGTCAAAAATTGAATGAAATCGAAAAATATTTTAATGTTCCACTTTATAACATCAGTATGACATTCCATACAAACTTTCAGCATCCTAGCACAAATAATAAGCTTTAAAACAACCCGTCCAAAAAAATTATAAAGATGTTTTAGCCACAGTTTTCGTATTAATCAATCAATCTACACCAGAAGTTGCGCACGTGTACATATAATGAAAATAATGCTTACACATTTTCCGAAAGGATATATTTGTTCAGCTAAATATTATCGCTATCCGAATACTGCTTAATTCGTTAAAAGGAGCCTCCTTTTTAGAAACGGAAATCAGCGGACACGTTCTGAATGATTCCGATTCTATTTCCGAACAACGCTTTGAATATTAATTAGGTTGTTATCACATGTAACAATAGCTGACAATGGTTTTGACCTACATATACATGTACATCAAATAATTACTTCCGGTATGTAAATTTGAATTTAAAGATAGATTACGGCCAATGGCGAACGCTGTTCCGTTGGTTTCCGTAGCAATCCATTTTTCCTGGGGGGGGGGGGGGGGTTTCGACACAAACAACCATTTTCTTACCGTGCTATTTAGTGTTAAATAATTGTTAAGGTATATAGATTCCGATTATGTGTAACAGGGGGAGAAAATTATGCAGCCAGACCGGGGCTCGAACTCGGGACCTTCGGACTACCGTCCCGACGCTCTACCGACTGGGCTACCGGGCCGCTTATATATTCTTCATCCCGACTGTGTTAGGTTCGGTACCGTGAAATATGTATTTGCGGAAATTTGCGCAGCATACATATTTAACCTTGGCCACGCTCACGCGCGGCCTCACGCTCTCACCGAGGATATAGCATATTAAGCTTTGCTGTTCTACGAACAGCCGAGCTAAAAATCTAGCCCCCTCCCTTATCTGAAATCCTGGATCCGCACCTAAATATGTTATCATGGCACATGATTTGGCCATGCTAGAAACTGTAGAATGAGATCTATATAATTTCGTAAGCAAACAGAGCAGATCCTGAGGTCTACTCTGTTTGTAAAGGCATAGACAGGCGTATTTAGGGCTTGTTTCCAACCATGGCAGCAGTTCTCAGAAAAATCATGAGTATGGCCTTGCTAATGTCAGGAAAAAATGATTTTTAAATTTAGAATAGCCGAATTAACGAACGTGTATACACTTCATGCAAATCAAGCAAGATGGCGCGTTCGCTATATTGGAAGCGACAAATCACAATTTGATTTTATTCATTTGCAAATACCTAGAGAGTATTTATGGAGTAAACAGTTAAAATGGTTTTAGAAGTAAATAAGTGAACAAAATTATAAATAAATTCCGAAAGTAGGCGATGTTTCGAAACTTGCAGTCTCGGTTTTATCGAGTCTGTTCATGAGCAATTATTAAAGGTGCAACACTACTCACGTCCCTAGCATCGACTTAAGCGGTACAGTGCTCCCTCTCTACAACGGCCCTCACAATAACGATTCCCTCCTTACAACAACGCATGTCACTGTTTCCGAAACAACAAGGCTCCAGAAATAACTTTTTCCATCGTATTTTCTTTATGCCTCCATCAAACCCTATGTTGTGACCACTCTTTAGAATCAATCGTCACTTTGTGACAATTCTAAAGAGTGGTCACAACATAGGGTTTGATTGAGACATAACGGTTTTAGTTCTCGAAATACACCTTATCTGGGGATCTGCAAACAAGCTAATTATATTTGATTTTCCCTCCCTATAACAACTCCCTCTGAACAACACATACAATCTTCGTATCCCAAAAGGTGTCGTTGTAGAGAGGGAGCACTGTATTCAAGTTTCATAATTAAAAAAAATGAAAATGATATTTCCGAATTACCAGAAACTAAAACAACACGGGAGAATGTTTTACGACCGCCACACAAGCACTTTACACCTGCTGTTGTGAAGTAAATCAAATATGAAAGTAGGCGATCCTTCGAAAGCAAAAGCAGCAATGCAAAAACAAAAAGAGAAACTTGCAGACTCGGCTTTATTCAGTCGGTTCAAGTTATAACAATGCATTAAATTTCAAAAAACACATATTTTTCTGCCTTTTTATAATATGCGAAAAGGAAAGTTTTTAAGACGGGCCAGTTGTAAAATATTGCCTTAAACCTCACTAAGCGGGACACGAGTCACTAATGTCCTTTGCAAACATTGTATACTCAGATGAGAGGGCTCCTAGAGGAGCCCTCTCACCAGAGTATGTGCTGTTGATCGTGTTGCACTTTTCTTTAGAAAAAAATCCTAGATATTAACCATAAGCTTGACCTGTTTGACGTTTGGAATAGTCCATTTAAAAATCCAGCAGTGTAAGGGTTAAGATTGATGTTGACGACGTTTTCTGACGGCGAGAGTATCTAAGCAAGGTGAAGGTTAAACATAACCTGGACGAATTATTATTAGGCAACTATGGGGATAACAGAGCATGAATTGTTATCTTATTTTATTTCACATCCCAGCCACACATTCAATGTACTGTTGCTATACCACGGGACAAACTTTATAGAGTGGTTGAAAAATATTAGGTGTTAAAGTGAACATTTCGTACATACATATAGGTAGTGTTTCTTTTGTCTGTTTGTCTGCCTGCCTGTCTGTCTGTCTGTTTGTTTGCTTGTTTGTTCTTTGTAAGGTTTGGTTTGGTTTGTTTCTATTGGGTTTTACGTCACTTTAACCCTTTCCCTATTCTGTTTAGTCCCAATTTCAATACCTGCTGAATATTCATGGGCAAAATTGTTATAATGAAATATGAAAGGTAGAACATTGTAGCCAGTTTAGAAACAGATCTTTCAAATCCCATTAACAAAGAGAACAGACCCTGATCAGACAGCTCTTATAGTAGCCGTCTGGGTCTACTCTGTTTGCAAATGGCGTGAAAACACGTTTATATGAAGGAAAGGGTTAATAGCACTTCAGTCGTATCGCGATGGATAGCTTATTATATAAAACAATGGAGGAAGATCCCAGAGGTTGTTCCATACATGCAACAAATTGTATACAGTGCTCCCTCTCTACAACGGCCCTCTCAATAACGATTCCCTCCTTACAACAACGCATGTCACTGTTTCCAAAACAACAAGGCTCCAGACACAACTTTTTCCGTCGTATTTTCTTTATGCCTCCATCAAACCCTATGGTGTGACCACTCTAGAGAATCGTCACTTTGTGACGATTCTAAAGAGTGGTCACAACATAGGGTTTGATGGAGACATAACGGTTTTAGTTCTCGAGATACACCTTATCTGGGGATCTGCAAACAAGCTAATTATGTTTGATTTTCCCTCCCTATAACAACTCCCTCTGAACAACACATACAATCTTCATATCCCAAAGGGTGTCCTTGTAGAGAGGGAGCGCTGTAGTTTTGTGCACAGAACACCACCGGTCTAACGCAAGCCAGCTGGACGGCATCCTCATATAAAACCAGCAAACACCCAAGCCGGAATTCGAACCACGGCGGCGACATACTAAGCAGTTGTCAGTCGATGACCATAACCAATCGACCATGGAAACCCCCTGGACTTTTTGACAATCACAAATAAAATTATGTAAAAACAACTCCGAAACAGTATGCTTTTGTCATTTTTTATTTATGACACTCAATAAACTCAAATGTTTTAGACAAGAACTGACAAAATAAAACGCCTCCATGTGGTGCAAATACAAAGCGTGTTGGCTTGCACTGATTTATAGTCAATGAAGTCTGACAATGTCCTTTTACAGCATAAAATACAGATGTACAGATGAACTTCGATATATCGAACAACAAGGGACCATGCAAATTACTTTGATAAAACAGATTTTCAAGTCATCCGATTTCTTATCCGAGCGATATTCAAATATCTTTGATCCTTTACTCTATAAATACGTCATTTCACGCCTATGTAAACAGAGAAGATCCAGATCAGACGGCTGATCAGGGTCTCCTTTGTTTGCTAATGGACTTATATAGATCTGATTCTACAGTTTCTGTCATGATATACAAACCTCTTGTTCGCAGTGCAATTATACAAAATGAGCTTTTATATTTATGATGTCAGTATTTCGCCAATACGAACTAGAACTATCACTAAAGGTGATGGAATACACCCGCCCTTTTGCCTTGATCGCAAATTATACACAACCTCTACTAAACCAAAATTTTCTGATTTAAAAAGGACCATACTTATGTCAAAATGTTTGACAGAGTTATGTACTATTGCCTACAGATGATCCTTGTGATGGTGAACTGTTGTTCTAAGTTTCGAAGCTTTATCTCACAGGGTTATAAAAATAAGTGGACTTTAACAAAAACCGTACCCATCAATTCTAAGTTAAAAAGGTTCATAATTCTGTCAAAATACTTGGCAGTGTTGTGTTCTCTTTGCCTACAGATGACGCTTGTGATGGTGAACAAGTACGTCTTCAAAGCTTTATCCCAAAGGGTTATGCAGGTAAGTGGACTTTAACAAAAACCTTAACCAAACAAATAAGATAAAAATGGGCCATAATTCTGTCAAAATGCTTGATATAGTTATGCCTACTTTTGCCTACAGATGAAGCTTGTGCTGGTAAACAAGTGTGTAAAGTTTCAAAGATTTATCTCAAAGGGTTACGTAAATAAGTGGACGTTAACAAAAACGCCAGGTTGTGCCACGGACGGACATACATTTAAGATAAAAAGGGCCATGTTTCTGTCAAAATACTTGACATAGTTATTTACAAGCAATGTTTTACGCAAGCGTAAAATGGCTGCGTAACATGTATTTAAGCAGGATAGAAGGAACAGAGGGAGCACTTTTAGTACTTTTAATTAACAGATACATTGGAAAAGCATGACTGTAATGTATGAATTAATAGCAGAAACGAGGGGATGTTTTATTGAGCCATGATGCATAATTCCTGTGTATGACACCAATAATACACATTACGTCACAGATCAATGTTATTCATTTGCTGAAACACACTGACGTAGAAACCATTATCACATTAAGTGATATTCACAAGGCATACAAACCCCCATACTTACAGTCTACATAAAATTATTCGAATAGGTCGACTCAATGCCCATTAACCTTTTCACTTACATTGTCCTCAAATTAAGAACAGGCTAATATAAGATACACATTTAAATTGAAACAAATTCATGCACAATGGTGAAATATGCAAAGCGGTCAACAAAACCACGAGTAAAAGGTCTCAACTAAATAACTTTAACAAAGCCAAAATGCAAACAAAGGACTTATATTTTTATGTACAGAATGGTTTTAAACCAAAAGCACGTATACTAAGGGTGCTAAGAAAATATGAGAGAGAAAAAATAATTAAGCTTTCATCGAGGATCGAACCCGCGATCTCACAATTCCTAGTCCGTCGTTATAACCCGTAGACCACGCTGACGGCTATGATTAGTGACGTGATTTTAATCAGTTATACCTAATTCACTAGCATTTTCACTGAAACTGGACCATGGCAGAAATAAAAAGAAAGAAAGAACACCGACAAAAATATGCTGAAAAAAATATATGAATGAAAATAAATAAAATAAATGAATATATATAAATAAAAACTTGTCTCACAGTAAACCATAGTTATTAAAAAGATTGGCTTTTATAGAAACACAGGACCGCAGAAACGAATGGTCAAAATTCAAAGCCGTATAAGTTTCGCAGCCCAATTACCAGTTATTATCCTTGGAATTTGATTGGAATTTGATTGGTCAGTTTGCCAAAGCTTGTCAAAGCTTTATCTCAAATGGGTTATGTAAATAAGTGGACTTAACCTGGTTGTGCTACAGACAGAGAGACCAACCGACCAAACGACCGACCGACACACTGACTCCGTTTACGGAGGCTATAAATATAGAAAAATAAGAATTGGAAACTTTTTGTCACGTGACTGCCAAATGTAGGACGAAAGTCATGAAGAACGTTTCCCTGAGGCGCTCTCTGCTGGACTTTCACCATGCATTATGATTCCTCCTTCTTAACCCTTGCTCAATGAATACGTCTTTCTGTCCCTTTGCAAACAGTGTAAACCTAGATAGACGCATTCTGTAGGAGCCGTGTGATCAAGGTCTGCTATGTTTGATGGTGACATAACATAAATATGATAATGCATATTAAACAGTTTCTGCCATAGTTAAAGTTCCTGTGTCTATGCACCGTTATACATGTAATAATTAATCTAATTGGTTTAAACATATTTTATTTTTTTGTAATTTACAACATGCATAAATATACACAACTCTAATTAGGATTGGAATGGAAGCTATTAGCTTATTAAATTCCTCTCCTTAGTATATAGTACAGTACAAAAGCAGTTGCTCATCACAACAAATGGTAAACATTAGTAATACATGAAAACTACAAACTTCTCAAAATGAATGGATGCTTGAAATATCAACCTGTTGAATTGAGAAAGAAAAGAGACGTGAAAGTGAGAGGTACAGTATAGAATGATTAGAACGAGTCAACGAGAAGCGAAAGTCCGTGGCGGATATAGAACATGTCGTGCTAGTATTAAATTACCGTGTCCAACTGAGTAGATGCAGATCTACTTATATATTTATACATGGCGTTCCTGACATAATAATTGTATTAAGACATGAACCGTTTGGTTTTTACAATGTACTGATGAACTGCAGAAAATATTTGAGTATTCGTTTCAATTGGCAGTGTAGGATCTCCGAATAGCATGATTTTTGAGTCTGGTCTACAAATAGGGTTGATGTTGTTAAATAGTTCAACCCGAACTTCATTGTACAGTGGACATGAAAGTAGATAATGTTCAGTACTTTCGACGTTGCCGCAACGACAAAGAGGAGAATCTACTAGGTTTTTCTGAAACAACACAAGGTTTAGCGAACTGCAGTTTGTTCGCAAGCGGGTGTGTAATACCTGACCTTTTCGACTTCCACACCTATAGAAGGAAGGTGGTTCTGGCGTTTTACGTTTATCTAACGAATTTTTAAAGCTATTTACAGACCCAGAGCTTTTAATATCTTGAGGCAATGAGTTCCACATATACTCCTATTTATCAAAATGGTTTCAGAATTACACAGTTTCAATAAACGCCCCTTGAACCCATAGCCACTGTGCATACATTGCATATGGATTCAGCTACTTCCCTGACTTTATCATGTTTCGAAGGTTAAACCTTATCCAACTATTTGCGATCTAATCTGAAAACATCTGAAAAAATATTTGGAAACACCTTGGATTCAGATGAGACGTCGAGTAACCCGGTATCTAATCAGAATCCAAGCTGTTTGACAGTTTGATCGAATTGGAAATATACATCATTCAAAATCCATTTTTGAGCTGACTTTTATTTCACAGCGGGATAAGAAGTGTCATGTTCGTATTACGTCATCTTAGGGCGTCCACGTTTATGGTTTCATATCTTAATTAATCAGATGACTTTCACCCCGCATTAAGCAATCGCCTGCCTAAATAGTTCTCTATTTTATAATATAACGCCTGACTATTGGAGGTGTATCTTTAAATTGCCTTACTTTGGCTTAACAAACTGCCGTGTTTCACGTGCAAGTTTTACGAATAACAGCGAGCTGTCGTCATTTACCATAACAGACGGTAACACGAAACGACAGATACTTCATTCGGTATTTTGTGTGTATAGAAAGAAGAAAGTGTGCAAATGTATTTTACTTCATTAGGGTTGTCCAGTGACTCATCCAGCTTGATCAAATCGAAGGTAGTCTAAAGTTTGAGCAGACATTTTGCACGGCGTTGTAATAGTGTTAATGATCTCGAGTGCCATGTAAGTATAACGTCAAATGGGGGCGGCCACGGTCATGGTTTCATATTTTAATTAATCAGATGACTTTCACCCCACATTTAGCAGTCGCCTTCCTTAGTAGTTTTCTCTTTCTTTTACTAGAACTCCAGACTGTTGGTGAGTTTACTGTATCATTCTTTTGCCTTAATTTGGCTTAACTCTTACAGTGTGCGACACGAGTCACCAATGTCCTTTGCAAACAGTCTAGACCCAGATGAGAGGGCTCCCAAAGGAGCCCTCTCATCTGGGTCTGCGCTGTTTGCCATGTTACACGTTTCATATAAATATAATTCAGAAATATTCACAAGAAGCTTGACCAGTTTGAATTTTGGAATAGTCGATTTGAAAATTCAGCGTTGTAATGGTTAAAGGACTTCAATTTATTTCAGGTGCAAGTTTTAGAAATTACCACAACTTGTAATCATTTACTATAACAGAAAGCAAAATGAAACGACAGAGGCTTCATTTGGGGATGTTGTTTGTATAGAATAAAAAAAGTGTGCAAAATGTATTTTACTTCATTAGGGCTGTTCAGTGACTCATCTTGCTTGATCGAATTGGAATAAATTCTGAAGGGAGGTAATCCCCCGAAAGCAAAAATTGCAACACAAAAAGAGAAACTTGAAGACTCGGTTGTATTGAGTCTGTTCATGGGCAGTAATTGAAAGTGCAACACTGCTCACGACAAGTTTCATTATAAGCTATATCTAGTGAAAATTGAACTAGAAATCTGATTTCCTCCAGTCTGTTGGTTCTGGTGCAAGGTGGTGCAAGGGTTGATAAGGCGTCACGTGCCATATAAGTATTACGTAAAATGGAGGCGGCCACGGTCATGGTTTCATATTTTAATTAATCAGATGTATGGGCGTTGGATGATCAAATAGGTGATTGTAATAAGGTACCATTAAGTCTAGCTAATAAGAATACTGAACTAACTGTCTATATTAGTTTTCAGGAGAGGTGGCAGCTTAAAGCAGAGAGAAAGTGAAGCAGAAAGCTCCCCTGCGGGAACTTTCTGCATGACTTGAACCTTACTATTATCAAGGTTTTAGTATTTAATTAAACTGCCTTTCTAAACGGGCTGTCGTACTTCATGTGTAAGTTTAACGAATAACCACAAGGCGTCATCATTTACGATAACAGACATCAACATGAAATTAGAGAGGCTTCATTTAGGATTGCTGTGTGCATATAATGGAGAATGTGAGTAAATTGTCTGCTATTTCATGGGGCCTGTTTAACGGATCAACTGGCCTTTAGCCTTACAGTGCGGCTGGTAAACACAGACATACACAGCATGTAACACTGGTTCTGTCCTATTTTAATAAACTGTCACATCACGAATATTCATGGATTTTAATCAACCCTTTCCCTCATATAAATGGCTTTTCACACATATGCAAACAGAGTAGACCTAGATCCGATGGCTCCTATCTTCCATATTGAATTATAACTATTTTTTATTAATGTTCAGTAGGTATTGACATTTGGACGAACAGAAACTGAAGAATCAGATCTATAACATGTGCATATAGAGCAGACCTCATTAGACGGCTCAAGGAACCGTTTTATCTACAGTAAAACCTCTCTAATGCGACCACCTAAAAGATGTATAATTATGGGTGGTAGAGACACGTGGTAGCTTAATGCAAGACAAAAGTAATGCATAAAGCTCCCAGAGGAGCTTTCTGCATTACTTTTGCCCTGCATTAAGCAACTACCTGCTTATAAAACATCCATGTTTATTCATTCAGTGGTCGCATTAAAGGTGTTTTACTGTATTTACAAAGGTGTAAGGCATTTCTATCAATCACTAAAGTGGTTAACAAAATCTTATTTCATAAGCAAGTAGGCGACGACTGACATGGGTCTACTCTAATTGCAAAGGTGTTAAAATCTGAAAGCCATCTAGAGCTATGATATAAAAAGCCAATATACAACAATACGATACGAAAGACACAAAATGACAGGCTTGACAATAATCGACGAGACACTCGCGTGATGACGATCACGGAACCTGTCTCAACCTATAAGTCAAGTTGCATAACTTTAATTCAGTACTGAGATACACGCATTACTACGTATATATGTCTGTCACGTGTACTTGTCTGTCACGTGTACCAATACTATTTACTGTTTGTATTGTAGTTATTGACATGATGATGAACTGTATACAGTTTAAGTCAATAAATATTATCTATCTATCTATCTATCTATATAACAAAGCTTCGCTAATCCGAACACTCTCGCTAATCCGAACATTTTCGCTTATCCGAACACGCTATAATCCAAACACTCGCTAATTCGAACAGTGTCGCTAGTCAGAACACCTTCGCTAATCCGAACACGCGATACTCCGAACATTCGCTCATCAGAACACACTTTCTAATCCAAACACTGTTGCTAATTGGAACTCCCTATCGGACTTCAACAAAGGTGGTAGCTTAATGCAGGCTGATCGTCATATAAAAAACTTTCGAGCTTTTCTGTGTGATTCCCACCCTCCATCAAGCATCCACCTGCCTAAAAACTTCTAAATTCTTCTATTCGAAGAGGCCAAATCTGTGTGGGTTTACTGTGGAGGCATGTTAGCATATTTTGCTTACAGATCAGATTCTGCGTATTGAATCATATAGATCTGATTCTTCATACTTTGCCAGTCAAAAGCGTCGCCTGGTTTACTTGTCACCATTAAACGTTTAACATTTTAAACATAATCCAAACAACTCATAGTTTTATTTTATGTGCCCCGCCCTTGTACTCAGATTTGTGAAATAATAAGAAAGCTACGAGCCTCATATGTAACGGTTTGACTTTTGGAGGACATATTGCATCATTTTTCAACATAATCCCCTTCAGTATAAATACACTTTTGCCAGCAATGTTTAAGACCCTCAATGCCACTTTTAAAGAATTCATTTTCTTGACCGTTCAGAAAGTCCACCACTGCATGATTGACGTCATCATCTGACCGAAAGTGGGTACCTGAAATTGCCTATGTTCATTTTGGAAATAAATGAAAGTCTGATGGAGCGAGAACAAGCGAATAAGGCGGATGGTCAATCCATTCAAAGCCACAAACTTTAATGGCAATGACAGACTTGTGAACTTATTCAGGTGGAGCAACACACTTTTCCTGAGTTTTCCTCGGCGCTTGAGTTTAATATTTTCTCTTAGCTGCCTAATAATTTATGCATAATATGTGCCATTGAATGTTTGTCCCTTTTGCAGATAATCTACCATCAGAATACCAACAACATCACAGAAAACCAAAGCCTTTCCGGGTGAAGGAACAATTTTTGCATTCTTTGGCGTGGGTTAACCAGGGTGCTTCCATTCTTTAATTTCTTGTTTGGCCTCTGGGGTGAAATGATGGACCCACGTTTCATCCATAGCCACAGACATCTACAGAAAATTAGCAGGATCTGTCTCTAAAAGGTTCAGATTAGCACACGACAAAGTCCGCTTGGTGTGCACCTGATCGTCTGTCAGGAGTATTGGTACCAAACGGGCTGAGAGCTTTCTCATTGCAAGATCTTCCATAATATGGAATGTACACTTTCCTGTGAAATCACAACTGTACTGGCTATATATCTATCTGTAACTCATCTGTCAGCCATAACAATATCATGGACTTTATTGACCATTTCTGGAATTGCAACAGAGACAGGTCTTCCAGTTAAACTATTTCAATGTTACGTACACTAAAATGATGGGTACTATCAAATAATTATATATCGAAAATCGTCCACAGTGGTTTTGTTTAATCCTTAACGTCATTAATAATAATTGCATCATAAAAATCTTCTAGTGGAATTTTTATAATAATAATGATTGCAAATAGGCAAGGGCAATTTTGATTATGGCAGAAACTGTATAATCATGTCTGTATAATTCCATAAGAAGACAGAGGCGACTCCGATCAGACAACTCCTGGAACCGTCTGGTCTGGATCAACTCTATTTACAAAGACGTGAAATGCGTCTCTATCAGAGGCATGAAATGCGTCTCTATCAGAGGCGTGAAATGCGTCTCTATCAGAGGCGTGAAATGCGTCTCTATCAGAGGCATGAAATGCGTCTCTATCAGAGGCATGAAATGCGTCTCTATCAGAGGCGTGAAATGTGTCTCTATCAGAGGCATGAAATGCGTCTCTATCAGAGGCGTGAAATGCGTCTCTATCAGAGGCGTGAAATGCATCTCTATCAGAGGCGTGAAATGCGTCTCTATCAGAGGCGTGAAATGCGTCTCTATCAGAGGCATGAAATGCGTCTCTATCAGAGGCGTGAAATGCGTCTCTATCAGAGGCGTGAAATGCGTCTCTATCAGAGGCGTGAAATGCGTCTCTATCAGAGGCATGAAATGCGTCTCTATCAGAGGCGTGAAATGCGTCTCTATCAGAGGCGTGAAATGCGTCTCTATCAGAGGCGTGAAATGCGTCTCTATCAGAGGCATGAAATGCGTCTCTATCAGAGGCGTGAAATGCGTCTCTATCAGAGGCGTGAAATGCGTCTCTATCAGAGGCATGAAATGCGTCTCAATCAGAGGCGTGAAATGCGTCTCTATCAGAGGCGTGAAATGCGTCTCTATCAGAGGCGTGAAATGCGTCTCTATCAGAGGCGTGAAATGCGTCTCTATCAGAGGCGTGAAATGCGTCTCTATCAGAGGCGTGAAATGCGTCTCTATCAGAGGCGTGAAATGCGTCTCTATCAGAGGCGTGAAATGCGTCTCTATCAGAGGCGTGAAATGCGTCTCTATCAGAGGCGTGAAATGCGTCTCTATCAGAGGCGTGAAATGCGTCTCTATCAGAGGCGTGAAATGCGTCTCTATCAGAGGCATGAAATGCGTCCCTATCAAAGGCATGAAATGCGTCTCTATAAGAGGCGTGAAATGCGCCTACATGGAAGGGGTTTCTATCAAGGGCGTGAATCACGTCCATATCAAAGGCGCGAAAGGCGTCTCTATAAGATGTGTGACAGGCGTATTTAAAACAGGCTGTGTCTCTGTCACAGGCGTGATCTGTGTCTCAAAGGCGTCCCTATTAAACGTTTAAATGGTGTCTCATTACCAGATGTGAAAGGCGTTTCTATCAAAGGCGTGAAAAGCATCCCTGTAACTGATGTGAAAGGAGTATCTATCAAAGACGTTTTAAAGCGTCTCTATAATAGGCGTGAAAGGCGTCTATATCACATGCGTGAAAGGGCACGTAAGCAGTCTCTATCAAAGGGCGCGCAATGTGTCTCTATTAAAGGTGTGAAAGGCTTCCCTATCAATGAAACGATTAAACGTAAAATCATCCTCCGAGAGACGGTTGCACATTTGGCTTCATTCACTCTTCTTTACTTATTTGTGTAGAATATGAATGGACAATACCCGTATCTTGTCTATTTGTTCTTGTTCGTCGTAAATCGTATGTTTGCTACACCAATATTGTCGGTTTATTTGCATCAGTTCTTGACTATCTTTAGCCTGTATTATTTTCTTATTTTACTTTAGTAAATTATTAAGTATTCGGACACACAATCTCTTATCTCCATGAGATTGTAAGCTGAATAAGTCAATTCCCTGAAGGATTAGTTTGATCTGGGTCTGTACATTTTGCCCACGTTTGTCTGTCCGAATTCCTAGGGTAATTAGGTATTAAGTTGTTTTTGTTTTTTCGCGTTACCAATTAGATTCACTGATTAACGTATTCAGTTACTACAGAGCCAAGACAAACGGTGCGGTACAGTAAGAGGTTAAATTATTGGTCAATAAGACAGGTGATAGTTCCTCTATGAGTTTTCTGCATTACTTTTACCTTTCATTAACTCTTTTGGCGCCAAATTTAAAAGTGTCGTCTGCAATAATAATTTCATATTAAATATAATTCTAAACTAAATAATAAAGGCATATTAGTAAAACATTTGTTTTTAAAAACATGTATATTTGAGCTAAAATAATACAGAAAGCAGTAAAGTCCACGGTCAGATGCCGACTTGAAAAGGCGGCATCTGACCTGGGACTGCACTGTTTTCAATGGTGCCAACAGGCGACATTGGCGCCGAAAGAGTTAAACAACCATCTGCATTTGAACACTCCTATGTTTGATACGTGAATGGCCGCTTAACCCATTCTCTCCTACTGACGCCTTTTTTGCGTCCCTGTAAAATTAATTTTGTGAAATCATTGTGATAAATAGAGCATTTGCTCCTATAGGAGCAAATGCTCTATTTATCGCAATGGTTTCAAACTACAAAATTCTAAAATTTTCCTTTTCCCTAGTTAATGCTCCTTTTCGGTAGATTTATTCAAAGAGGCTGTATCTAAAAATAGCATATAAGGTAATGGGTTAAGATAGGTTCTACTGTATTCAAAAAGTACACATCATCCTGTTGCAAAAAGAACATCTTAATTTGATGAATCAGCTTGCGTGTTTCTCTTCCGATGGTAACCATTATAATGCTTCAGGGCCACTTAACTCGCATTTGCAATCAGATTGGATCCAGACAAAAACGCCATGTAACTCGGCGTCTCATCAGGACCCAAGGTATTTGACCTTATTTCAATAGTTTCTGAAAATTTGAAATAAATCGGTTGTAAGTAAAATGTGTAGCTAATTTTAATTGTTCAGCATGAGAAGGTTTAAGCGGCAAATTGCTGAATACGGATATTTATTAGCTATTTGTTTTAAACGAGATTGTTGACTTCAAGAAATATTTGTAATTTATTGTTTGTTCAATGCTAATTGGCATGATTTTCATATTGGCTGAGACTTTTGGTCAAAACAATAAAATAAATGATGTAGTTAGTTCTTGTTTCAAGATAGACGGACAGTTTTCACGCCTTTGCAAGAAGAGACGACCCAGATCAGACAGCTCCTGAAGGAGCTGTCTGATCAGGGTCTGCCCTGTTTGCTGATAGAATGGTGGGTTTCTGATTCAACAGTTTCCGCCATGGCCAAACAATCCTCTTTTCATAAATGGTTACAAAAAGCATATAATTTATATTTATAATGTCATCAATTCTGAGATAAATATTCATTAGGTAACGTTTTTGTTATCATTAAATGGTTAGAATATTGGTTATTTTAAATCATTTGGCAAAGGGAAATTTATGCTTTTTAAATGTACAGTAAAACCTCTCTATTACGGCCACTAAATTACATCACGTATTTAAGTTAAAGGCAGGTGGCTGCTTAAAACAATGTGAAAGTAAAACAGAACGCTCCTATAGGAGCGTTCTGTTTGACTTTCAGCTTGCTTTAAGCAGCCAACTGCCCAAAATACCAACTAATGAACACAACTTACTGGCCGTATGGCGCTTACTGTATTACCTCAACCATGTTGACCTTTACAAACAACAACATAGATAATAAGTATACTAGAACGTTATCAGATTAGTAAACTGTTAGGTCAGTTCTTGTTTCAATTTCTACTTCTTGTGGCGACATACTTCATTATTATTATTATTATTATTATTATTATACCCCCCCTTTTGAAAATATTGGGGGTATATTGTTTTGCACATGTCGGTCGGTCGGTCGGTCGGTCGGTCGGTCTGTCGGTCGGTCGGTCGGTCCGTAGATCGATGGTTTCCGAACGATAACTAATAAACGATTTGACATATAATCTTCAAACTTGCTGTGGTGGTTGGTCATGACAAGAAGATGACCCCTATTGTTTTTTTAGGTCACTAGGTCAAAGGTCAAGGTCACAATGACCTAAAATGGTGAACTAGTTTCCGATCAATAACTGCTTAAGGATTTGACTTGGGATCTTCAAACTTGCTGTGGTGGTTGGTCATGATCACTAGGTCAAAGGTCAAGGTCACCATGAACTTAACTGGTTAAATGGTTTCCGATCAATAACTGCTCAAGCGTTTAGCTTAGAATCTTCAAACTTGCTGTGGTAGTTGGTCATGATCACTGGATGACCCCTATTGTTTTTGAGGTCACTAGGTCTAAGGTCAAGGTCACCATGACCTTAACTGGTAAAATAGTTTCTTATCAATAACTGCTCAAGGGTTTGGCTTAGGATCTTCAAACTTGCTTAGTTGGTTGGTCATGACGACTAGATGAGCCCCATTGTTTTTAGGTCACTAGGTCAAAGGTCAAGGTCACCATGACCTTAACTGGTGAAATGGTTTGCAATCAATAAATGCTCAAGGGTTTGGCTTTGGATCTTCAAACTTGCTGTGGTGGTTGGTCATGACCACTAGATGACCCCTATTGTTTTTCAGGTCACTAGCTCAAAGGTCAAGGTCACCATGATCTTAACTGGTTAAATGGTTTCCGATCAATAACTGCTCAAGGGTTTGGCTTAGAATCTTCAAACTTACTGCGGTAGTTGGTCATGACCACTGGATGACCCTTATAGTTTTTGAGGTCACTAGGTCAAATGTCAAGGTCACTGTGACCTTAACTGATAAAATGGTTTCTGATCAATAACTGCTCAAGGGTTTGGCTTAGAATCTTCAACTTGCTGCGGTAGTTGGTCATGACCACTAGATGACCCTTATTGTTTTTGAGGTCATTAGGTCAAAGGTCAAGGTCACCATGACCTTAACTGGTGAAATGGTTTCCAGTCAATAACTGCTCAATGGTTTGGTTCGGGATCTTCAAACTTGCTGTGGTAGTTGGTCGTGACCACTAGATGACCCCTATAGTTGTTGATGTCACTAGGTCAAAGGTCAAGGTCACCATGACCTTAACTTGTGAAATGTTTTCAGATCAATAAAAGATCAGTGGTTTGGCTTAGGATATTCAAAGTTGCTGTGGTGATTAGTTATGACCACTAGATAACCTCTATTGCTGAGGTCACTAGATCAAAGGTCAGGGGGTCGGGGGGGTGTATACATGTTTTACAAACATCTCTTATGATTATTATTATTATTATTATTATTATTATTATTATATTTATTATTATTATTATTATTATTATTATTATTATTATTATTATTATTATTATTATCATTACTATAATAAGTTCATTCTGTATTGCGATTGTGTGAGTTACAAGCATCTGACATCATTCACGGTCATTTTGCGAACGCAATGGGATCGTCTCGCTGTATTACTAATGAATGAATGGTGTTTTACAAACAGTTTGGATCCAGATCAGATAACGAGTAACTTGGAGTCTCATCAGGATCCAATTGGTTCTTAGTTTATACAAAGCTTGATCGAATCGGGAGTTGTCAAAACCGCACAAAATCCACTCATTTTTTTCACAGTTAGGGTAAAATGTTAACGTCGTATTTTATGAACGGTCTCGCACAGTTTCCCCGCTTACGTCAGAGGTGGGTGTATCAGTTATTGCCATCTAACCCTTTCCCTGTTCCATGCGTATTGTAACTCCACTTTCACTTCTTGACATTTCTAGCACGTAATTGCTTAGCTATTTATTTCGCCTTTTTGTGTTCCTGATACTCTTCTTGGTTAAACTGACGATAAAGTAGCAACAACGAAAAAATGACGATATTAAGTAGCATTTTAACCCTTCGCTTGCTGTTCACGTCAATATACCTACCTGTAAATAGTGAAGACCCAGATGAGACAGCTCCTGCAGGAGCTGTCTCATCAGGGTCTGCACTAATTACAAGTTGATTGTGCAACCAGTGCACTCCACAGCAGTGATTGCACAGCGAAATACTTGTACACAGTGAATATATACGTAATTATACAACAGGGTATGGGTAAAGAAGGAGAAATGTATTTTAAAATTCAGCAAGAGAAGGGTTAATCCTTCGGTCGAGTTCATGATTTCCTTTGTAAACAGTTTGGATCCAAATAAGACGCTGATTTGTGTGAGGTCAACGTTATTATACCTAAACGAATAGCAACTACATAATTTAACCCTGATGAATATTCATGTAGGAAATAATGACGTCATGAATATTAATAAGATTTTTTTTATAATGGCATATGAACACAGCGCATTTTGGCTCAGGGAGAAGCTGTAGAATCATATCTATGTTACACCATAAGCAAACAGAGCAAACCCTGATTAGACGGCCCCTATATCTGGGTCTTCTCTTTTTGCAGATGCGTCAAAATGCGTTTACATACGGGAAAGAGTTAATTCAATTCAGATGCCGATGCAGAAACCTTACCATCTTCTGCGATAAATTCATAGAGAAACGTTTAACTATATTACATGCTATACAATTTGCATATGAAATGAAACGATTTTAATACAATAAATGTGTCCATGTTCTCCGATAGTTTTACTATATTGCAGGCTATTCAGTTTGTATGGAAATGAATCAATACTGATGCAGGGAATTTGCTATGTTCTCCGATAGTTTCGTAGCTAAACGTTTTGCCATATAGCAGGCTATTCAATGAGGCATGGGAAATAAATCGACATTGCCGCAGGAAATTTAACATGTTCTCCGATAGTTTCGTTGCGAAACTTTTACCATTTCCCAGACTTTTCAATATATCCATGCATGGAAAATGAAACGATATGTATCCAGAAAACTGTTCATTTTCTCCGACAGTTTCGTAGAGAAACGTGTTACCATATTGCAGCCTATTCAATTTGCATGGTAAATGAATAGGCGTTGATGCAGGGAAATTGTTATTTTCTCCGATAGTTTCGGATGTGTCATATGAGGAATCCTTCCAGCTAGCTTACGGTAGGTAGGTTGGTGGTTCTACCAAAGTGAGTGCTCTTTTTGCACAAAACAGCGTAATTTGTTCCGTCCACAAAAACGTCTGAGGTCTTCCTCAACCTATCGCGATATGACTGAAGTACTGTTAACCCATTACCTCATGTGCTATTTTTAGAAACAACATCTTTGAATAAATCTACCGAAAATGAGCATTAACTAGAGAAACGGAAAACTTTAGAATTTTGCCATTGTGATAAATAGAGCATTTGCTCCTATAGGAGCAAATGCTCTATTTATCACAATGGTATCACAAAGAGGCTTTTACAGAGTCATCAAAAGTCGTCAATGTGAGGGAATTGGGTTAAAGCGACGTAACACTCAAAAAACAAACAAACAAACAAACACACGTTCGATCTAAACTAAACAATCATCTGATTCAAACCCCTTCACGTGATCGCTTTTGTATGATTCTACTGTAGCTTCCTAGCGAAACCAATGTGCAAGCAATACAATGGCTCAATGTAAAATATGTAAAAATAACTGTTCATAAACAGAAACGAAACGTGCGACTATAGTGCTGGGTACTCACGCTCCCGTCAAACAATGAGACTACGTCCGTGATGCATGAAGTTGCGTGATAGTTAACAATAGCCATTCTCACTCTGTCCTGAAAGCGCTAAAACGTGGTAACCTCAAACCTTACAAAATATTCTTCGCGTGTCTTCTTCCTATTACTAGCATCACGGATTTTGATTGCATGTATGAAGTGTTACTAAATGTTACAGGTACTACAGCAGAAACTCAAAAGTTCGAAATATTAGTACAGAAGAACTCAGCACTTTTAAGCAAGTGGTTGCTTAATGCAGGGTGGAAGTCATGCAGAAAGCTCCTAGAGGGGCTTTCTGCATGACTTTCATCCTGCATTAAGCTGCCATCTGTCTTAAAGATCAATATGGTGCATATGTAAGTGTTCGAATAATCGAATTTGTACTGTATAAGGTACGGTTATGTGCAAATTGGATTGTTGTGGCAATCTTGCAGTCATTTGCAGAACCTATAGAATGAAATAGATTAATAATAAACCTTGACATGAATGACATGAGCCCTTTACCTGATATAGACGCATGTTCACATCTGAGCAAACAGAGCAGACCCAGATCAGACGGATCCTGTAAGAGCTGTCTCACCAGGGTCTCCTCTCTTTGCTAAAGAAGTTATTTAGATGTGGTCCCAGTTTATTATCCAGGGAGATTCCTGGATTTCGCTGACATGGAAGCGTCTCTTTCACGTAAAAGAGACAAGGTCGAAGTTTCCATTTCCCATGTCAGCGTGCATAGAGTAATGCAAAAATTGTCCGAAATAAACATTGTTATTCAATTCTATAAAAACAAGACAGAAGGAATTTGTTAATGGAAAATGCACTTCACGTAAACCCCTTCAGACAACAAACCAAATGGGTTAACAGCGTTTACAGGTGGTCGCTTAATACAATATAGGGTAATTTAGTAAGCTACCAAAAGGAGCTTTCTGTGTTAATTGTAACTTACATTAGGCAACTGCTTATATTTAAGATTACATTATACACTACATTGTGTATAAGGTGGATAGGTCCAGATACATACAATTATCTTGAGAAACAAAGAAGGAAAGCCAATGATAGTAAATGAATGTACTTTCTTTGCATATGCAGTAGAACCCCTCTAATGCGACCATTTAATGAATAAACATGTCGGTCTTTGTAAGCAGGTGGCTGCTACCTGCCCCTGCCATCCAGAATTGTGTACATTTTTGGTGGTCGCATTAGAGGGGTTTTACTGTATTTGTATAAGACAGTTGATAAGGTGCAATACTTTATTTGTTTGATTCAAAGATTTATATTCTTTGAACACCATACTGCAGAGTAGCATATAAAGGTGCGTACTCATATACTAAAACGCAATTTCTCTGCCAACCAAAAGCTACGATTCTAGAGAGCGGTCACAACATAGGGTTTGGTGGATAATAAAGGAATAATTCTTGAAAATATATTAATTTACGCATCTTACCTGGCCCCTGCCATGGTATTTGGATCCTATTGAGAAGGCTATTCTATAGTGTCAGACATATAGATTTGATTCTGTATCCAAACTTATTGAGCAGTATTAACACTGGGGCCAACTACGCACTGGGGCCAATTACGTATTGTCATCAAACGTTTTGCTACGACAATTTATATGGGTATTATAGGCCAAATGATTTCCTACGAAGTCAGTGTATATATTAGGAAATGTTTTCCTACGAAAACAAAGTTGCCTTCGTAGAAAAAACAAATATATTATAATACCTATATAAAGTATCGTAGCAAAACGTTTGATAATAATACGTAGTTGGCCCCCAGTGCTACGTATTATCTATGAAATGTTTTGATAATTTATATTGGTATTATAATAGATTTGTTTTTCTACGAAGGCAACTTAGTTTTCGTAAGAAAACATTTCCTAATATATACACTGGCTTCGCAGGAAAACAATTGGTCTAAAATACCCATATAAATTGTCGTAGCAAAACTTTTGATGATAATACGTAGTTGGCTCCCAGTGTTTAAGGTTTCGCTGAATGACAGTTTCAGAAACTGGAAACTAGAGTGAATCCACAAACATGACTGTCGGTTAGAACCCGAATAGAGATTGGCTACTGGTGTAGAAAAAGTCTTTTTGAGTTCTGACCTATAAATAGATCTGGTTATGCAGATTCTGTCACAGTAAAACATCCTTTGCTCACAATGTCATTATAATAATCATCTGATTAATATTCATGATGACGTTAACCCTTTCACCGCCGATGCCGAATAAATGCACCACGACAAATAGTGCAGTCCCAGATCAGACGCCGCCTTTTCAAGGCGGCGTCTGATCAGGGACTTCACTATTTGTCTCAAACTCTATGTCTATATCTGTGCTTTATTCCTTTGAAGTTTGCATTGGTTTATCTTATTTCCTTATTTTACAGAATGATTTAACAAAATTGGATTGCAGACGACAATTAGAAAGTTGGCGCCGAAAGGGTTAAGTATAACTGTTCATTTATTGAACGCAGGAGTCTTAAAAGCAAGTGGTTGCTAAATGCACGACAGAAGTAATGCAGAAAGCTCATATGACCTCTTTTGGCCTGCATTAAGCTACCATCTGCCTTACAGACTCATAATTAGACTTATAGATGGTCGCTTAAGACAGATTCTACAGTACAGTAAACGCTCTCTATAACGACCACTGAATTACATAAAGCATTTTGTGTTAAAGGCTGGTGGCTGCTTGAAGCAAGGGGAAAGTAAAACAGAACGCTTCTATAGGAGCGTTCTGTTTTACTTTCCCTTTGCTTTAAGCAGTCACCTGTCCTAAATACCAATAAACACAATTTAGTGGCCGTTATAGAGAGGTGTTACTGTATATCACTGGACAGGCTCAAGTTAGGGGATGCTGTCTCGTCAGAGACAACGAGAACATGTTCGTCATTGTTACATGAAGGTGTATGATGTTTAACAATAGCAATTCTCAGTCTGTCCTGAAAGCGCTAAAACGTGATAACCACACAGCTTATAAAATATTCGGTTCGTGTCGACTTTCTATTACTTGCATTATGGAGTTTGGTTACATGTATGGGTTGTTATGAATTGTTATAGGTACTGCAGTAAAAACTCAATAGTTTGAGATATTAGTATAGAACAATAAGACACTTTTAGGCAGGTGGCTGCTTAATGCATTACATTTTCCCTGCTTTAAGTAACCACCTGTTTTTAAGACTCCTATGTTCAATTAATGAATTGTCGCTTAAAACGGGTTCTGCTGTACAAGTTCGTCTGTGGTATACATGAGGTTTTGTTATGGTTCACAATAGCAATGCCCACTCAATCCAGAAAGCGCTAAAACGTGGATATGTCAAAACGTGCACATGTCATACTCATTTCGACTTCCTATTGCTTGTATCGCGGGATAACTAAATGTTATTGGTACAGTAAAATCCCTCTAAACCAGAATTCAGGTAGAGAGGAATTAAGATACTTTAGGCAGGTGGCTGTTTAATGCAAGGTGAAAGGCATTCTGAAAGCTCCTAGAGGAGAGCTTTCTGCATGACTTTCACCCTGCAATAAGCTGCCACCTGTCTCCAAGACAGATATTTATATTAAAATTAACGTTCGGTTTAGAGGGCATCTTCTGTACTGTCAAGTATACCTAATTTTGTGACAGTAAAACCTCTCTATAACGGCCACTAAATTACATCAAGTATTTTGTGTTTACGGCAGGTGGTTGCTTAAAGCACGGTGAAAGTAAATCAGAACGCTCCTGTATGAGCGTTCTGTTTTACTTTCACCTTGCTTTAAGCAGTCACCTGCCCTAAATACCAACTAATTATCAAACTTTAGTGGCCGTTATAGAGAGTATTACTGTATATGCAAATGAGCTAGGTATGGCAAGCTATTTGAACGTAATCGCAGAATATATATAAAGTGTAAATAGATTAACAAAACTATTTGACAACAAAATGAAATTCGCCCTTTACCTAACAGAGACAACTGTTTGACACCTTTGCAAAATGAGTAGACCCAGATCAGTTGGCTCCTATAGGAGCCGTCTGAACGAGGTATGTTCCGTTTACTTGTAAAATGATATAAATCTTATTCCGCAGTTTCTGCGATGATACAAACTTCTCTTGGTCATAATGTCCTTAAAAAAACCATCACAGAATTCATATTCATAATGGTGTTACATGTATTAACAAATTGATTATTCATTAGATAAAGGGTTGAATTTCATGTTAGGCAAGTTGGTGAGAAACTGTTATATAGTATTCGTCAGACCAAGTCCTTCGGACGAGACTATAAACCGAGGTCTAATGTATCAGTGCTTTACACTGGGCATCTAAAAGAACCAGAGAAACTCTGTCGTTAATAAGAGTAAGGCATCGCGCCCGGGTTTCTCTGTATTCCCCCCCCCCTCTCTCTGGGGCGTCCAATTAGCCCATAGTGAGCAGAAACGGACGTTAATCAACACCACAACAACAACAACAACATAGGTTTCTCAAACGGTATACAATATAGTAGGGAAAGAGAATGGAGCAAACATGTTTTAATATATTTTAGTATGTCACACATGTTGAGGTATTGTTGGAATTCAGCTCAGGATATATTTCTACTATTTTTGTCAACATATTGCTTAATGAATATCCATGCAAGACTCCGCCTATAACATAACTTTATTGAATTCTAGTTTCGAAATATTAAGGAAATGTATTGCCATGCTATACGGCAGATATTCATATCTACAATATACATTTATAAGCAATCACAGAAGACCTAGAGCAGACAATTATTACAATAGCTATCTGGTTCCATGCTTATAAAACCTTTTAGTTGAGTCTGAGTTCGTTCTCAAGTTTTTGATTGTCAGATTTGAGCATTTGGCTCAAATCTGGCCAATCAAAAGCTTGAGAACTTGAGAGCGAACTCAGACTCAACTAAAAAGCTTTATAAGCATTGACCCAGATATCCGTCTACTCTGTTTGCAATTGCGTACATACTCGGGAGTTTGCAGTAAATAATTCTTCCATATGAACCCCACTTTCTAAGTACACTCGCCCAAATATGCTTTATGAACTAACCTCACATCTCTTTAAAAACCATTATTGAAACTATTGTGATAAATAGAGCATTTGCCCCATAGGAGCTATTGCTCTATTTATAATTATACAATTCTAAAACAAGATGTGTTTGTGAAACTCCATGCCCCCAATATGACCGTTGACCCTCAATGATGACCTTGACATGTCACCCTTCAAACTGTGCAGCTTCATGAGATACACATGCATTAACCGAGTGTCAAACAGTTTTGGCTCTGATTAGACACAGAGTTACCCGGCGTCTCATCTGGATCCAATATGTTTGCAAGTTCGAGTCAGGTCGCGAATAGAGGGATAAGGGTCTGTAGAATGAGATTTTGATATGACTACTTTTCAAAGGGTTTGATGTCCTACTATGCCTCCTGTTATTCTGAGACCTAAAGATGCGATATATAAACGCGGCTGTTTTCCTCGTGAATATTAACGTAAGAAAAAAGGACATCATGTATTTCAATTATAGGTGAATTATGAACAAGATATTTTACGACTATTTCAGAAGCTGTAGAATCAGATCTCTATTATTTCACAAGCAGACAGAGCAGATCCAGATCAGACGACTGGTATGGATTTACATAGCTTGGATTTACTCTGTTTTTAAAGGCGCGAAAAAAGAGCGGTTTCTACGAGGTAAATAGTCAAATTCAAAATTTGTATTAGAAACCTGATGGTTCAGGGGAAACAACTCCCATGAGTCCTGTTTAAATAAGGTAGTGTCGGTTATTTACCTTTTCGTGTCTGTGTCTTTATTTTGTACATGCATGTACGTGTAAGACCCCGCTAATGCGACCACCTGAAAGAGGTGCTAGATGCAGGTGGTAGCTTAATGCAGGACAAAAGTAATGCAGAAAGCTTTACTTTTGAACTATATTAAGCAACCACATACTTATAGAGATACCTATTTTCATTCATTAAGTGGTCGCATCATAGGGGTTTCACTTGTGTGAATTTTTTTTTTTAAAAAAATACATATAATAATAATACATGTAATAAATGTACAGTAGAACCTATCTTAAGCGGCCTTTTTTAAGAAAGCGTCGTTAAACGCATGTGGTTGCTTAATACAGGGCAAAAGTAATGCAGAAAGCTCCTACAGGAGCTTTCTGCATTACTTTTGATCTGTATTAAGCAACCACCTGCCTTGCACACCCATAATCAGACCTCTTTTTTATGACCGCTTTAGACATGCTCTACTGTAGTTGAGATGCCGACTTATTAGCCGTCAGCCTTCCGTGAGATATTAAACTGTTTGACAGTGACCAATTATTTTGAAATAAAAAGAAAATAGTTCAAACTGAAACAGAGCGTGTCTTTGAAGATGAAATCGATAAAGAAATTGAATAGGTTAACCCTTTACTTCATATAAACGCATTTCGCAATTTTGCAAAGGAACAGACACAAATCAGATAGCCCCTATAGGAACCATCTGATCAGGGTCTGATCTGTTTGCCTATGAAATATTATTGATAACATTCTACAATTTCTGCCATAGTAAAATATATCCTTAGTTATAATAGCATTATACAATTTCTGCTGATTAATATTCATGATGTTAATATGTCTTACTAAATATTCATGAGATAAAGGGTTAATTAAGGTAAAATATACCGTGCAGCATCACACTCCTAACCTAGAAATTATCCACTATCACGTACAGTGAACCCTCATTATACCGACATTCGTTACAATGGCACCCTCGTTATACTGGCAGTATGCATTGAAACAAAATAACCGTGAACTCTTTGAAATAACCACTTAATAAATAGGTGCAATGCCAATAAGCAGGTGATCGCTTAATGCAGAACACAAGAAGTGTAAAAAGCTCCCTTTGGGAGCTTTTTGCACTTCTTGTGATCTGCATTAAGCGTTCTCCTGCTGGTACTACGTTTAAAACTAGCCATATGGTTCATTTCATATTTAAACTCGTTATAACGGCAACCTTGTTATACATGTACCAGCAAAATATCTGGAAACAAACACCTCCCTTGTAACGAGGATTCACTGTATTACCGTCTGCAAACTTTGGCAACAGTTTCAAATTTCGCTCTTTAGTTTTCTTTATTTTTGTTTTAAAAAAAGAAAGTCTAGGTATATAGCGATTTCTATCCTCATGCATCAGAACTGTTTGTCGATTCGCCCATGGCAGTTAAATATGTGATTTTTACAGTAATTCCATTTGAAATGCAGTAAAGCCTGGCTGATGCATCCACATATTTTATTAAAAATCCAGAATTATACCGTTTTTTGAGTGATCGTATTAGCGAGTAGTCGCTGTACCTTCCATTTAAAACTTTGTTATTTCATAAGTTTAACCTCTGCTCTGCTTATGCATTAACCATTTCCTTCATATAAACGCCTTTTCATGCATTTGTAAACAGCGTAGACCAAGATGAGACTGTTCCCCTTACCTGGGTCTACTCTGTTTGCAAAGGCGTAGAAAGGCGATTAGGCCTATATGAATGAAAGGGTTAACTTAATTAAAACTATCTGATCTAATAGTGAAATGTCTGGTGTCGTTTCAGAGAAAACAGGTGAACGCCTTTCTATAGATCGAAAGATCAAAAATTGTCTTAAATCCTAATTCACGATAATCGCTTCTACTCCGATATCCAAAATTATCGTCCATTCTAGTGTGTAGCAATCTATCTAGTATCATTTTAGAGTGAGTTTGGTTTTAATCAGGAGTTACGTCGCTTTGGCAGTATTTCAACCATATCACGACGTCCAGCTAATTACAAGTGTAGGAAGACCCCAGAGGTTCTTCTGTTTTATGAACAAATCTCATTGTTTCGTGTACAGAAGAACATCCAAGTAGAACCACCGACCCACCGCAAGCCGGCTGGAAGGCTTCCTCACATGAAAAATCCAATTGCCCAGACCAGGATTAGAACCACAGCGGTGAGGGGTTACGCAACTGTAAGTGGAATACCATAACCACTCGATCACGGAGGTCCAAGTATCGTTTTGGAGACAACAGGAGACAGTCTTACTAAAGATCGTATGACCAACATTATCGTAAGTCCTAATTTAAACTACTACTCTGAAAGCCTAAATTATCGCACATTTTAGCGTGCAGCAATCTATCTGATCTAACAGTGAAAAGTCTGGAGTCGTTTTGGAGACAGCAGGAGACCGTTTTACCAAAGATCGTACGATCAACATTGTCGTAAGTCCTACTTTACGCTACTAATCTGATAGCCTAAGTTATCGCACATTTGAGTGTGCAGCAATATATCAGGGTCCATGCTTATAAAACTTTTAGTTGAGTCTGAGTTCGTTCTCAAGTTGTTGATTGGTCAGATTTGAGCCTTTGGCTCAAATCTGACCAATCAAAAGCTTGAGAACTCAAATCTGACCAATCAAAAGCTTGAGAACCAACTCAGACTCAACTAAAAAGATGGACCCAGCAGTGTAAAATCTAGTGTCGTTTTGGAGACAGCATGAGACCGTTTTACCAAAGATCGTACGATCAACAATGTCGTAAGTCCTAATTTACGATACTACTCTGTTAGTCTAAATGATCGCACAGTCTAGCTTGTAGCAATAAAGGTTAACATTATCGCAGCTTCTAACATACGACGATCGCAATGTTAGAGTAATGATCGCAATGTTAACCTTTTACTCATGGATATCCAGGTAAGAAACAATGACATCATGAATATTATTTAGATTAGATATTATAATAGTTCATTGACACAGAAAGTTTTGTCATTGGCAGAAACTATTAAAATCATATCTATATTATACCATAAGCAAACGGAGCAGACCATGATCAGACGGCTCCTATAGGAGCCGTCTGATCTGGGTCTCTGGGTCTACTCTGTTTGCAAAGGCGTAGAAAGGCGTATTTATGGAGTAAAGGGTTAAAGTGTTGATCGCAAAGTTAGAGTGTTGATCGCAATGTTACAATAATTGTAGTCGTACTATCTTTAATAAGACGGGTCACTTGACTTTTCTTCGCATACAGTAGAAACTGCCTTAAGCAGTCATTCATTTATTGAACAAAAGGACTTTGGAAAGGCAGGTGACTGCTTAATGCAGGTCAAAGGTGATGCAGAAAGCTCCTATAGGAGCGTTCGGCAATACCATTGACCTGCACTAAGCTACCACCTGTCTTATAGAATTATACTTGGACCACTTTTTGATGGGCGCTTAAGACAAGTTCTACTGCACACCAACTTGCTCTGACGGTTTGTGTAACCCCTACCAAGCTATAAGCGTTTAACTTTATTTTAAAAAAGCAATTTAGATCTAATAGATAGGCAGGGCAACTAAACGCAACGTTGCATCTGAACGGGAGACACTTCGCTTTTTAACTGTTAAAGTCACTTTTTGAAACCATAGGAGCAAATGCTCTATTGGTCACAATAATTTAAAAACTACACAATTTTAAAACTTTCCTTTTATCTAGGAAATTCTCCTTTATTTGTAGATTTATTCAAAGTGGCTGGGTCTAAAAATAACCTAAAAGGGAATTGGTTGAATATGAAATAGCGGAGAAAACTAATTGTAGTGATTTGGGTGGCCGTTTCTGATAAGAATGTATTCACCAAGCCAAGAGTTAAAACCTCTTACCCCTTTAACGCCGACCTGGCTTGCAGTTTCAAAGAGCTTTGGTAACTCAGCGTCCAATCAGCTCCCAAACTCGGTCAACAGTTTTTTTTAAAGTTTGATGAAATCGAAAGTAGTCAAAAGTACACCAGATCCACAGTTAACCTATAAATACGCCTTTCTACGCCTTTGCAAACAGAGTAGACCTAGATCAGACGGCTCCTACAGGTGCCGTCTGATCAGGGTCTGCTCTGCTTGCTTATGGGGTAATATAGATCTAATTCTACAGTTTTTACCATGGAAAAACTATTATGTGTTCATTAGCCATAACGAAAAATAATCTAATTAATATTCATGATGACATTATTTCTTACATGAATATTTATGGAGTAAAGGGTTAAGGAAACCTTATGTTTTTACACCGAAGTAAAAGGTTAACGGTATACGTGGATAAGAACAGTAAAACCCCTCTAATGCGACCACCAAAAATGTCTAATTCTGGGTCTTAAATGCAGGTGGTTGCTTGATGCAGGACGAAAGTTATGCAGAAAGCTCCTGCAGTAGCTTTCTGCATAACGTTCGTCCTGCATTAAGCGACCACCTGCTTTAAAGACATTTTTTGTTTATTCATAAAGTAGTCGCATTAGAGGGGTTTTACTGTATGTTACATATGATTAATCAAACATGAATTCATACTGAATTAAACCGAAGGGTATATTAACCTATATAATTTTATTATTTTCCAGTCCGAAAGTTACCCCTTTGGGTGCGATTGACGAATGAACTAGCATTTGTAAACAGTGTAGACCCATATCATAAAGCTCCTAAAGGAGTCTTCTTATCATGGTATGCACTGTTTGTTATTCAAAATCCTATGGAAAATTTAGGTTGTTTACACTGAAATAGACTCTACATGTAAACACTAATAGGACATAATTCGTTGAATATTAATACATTTATAAGCATTCACCGGGTTAGATAAAATGGCTGTATGTGACTTAGGATTGCAATATTCACGATGCCCTCGATACGCAGTGTAACCCTTCGCTTGCTATTCACATCAATATACGTACCTGTAACTAGTGAAGACCCAGATGAGACAGCTCCTGCAGGAGCTGTCTCATCAGGGTATGCACTATTTACAAGTTGATTGTGCAACCTGTGCAACCTGTGCAACCAGTGCACCCCACAGCAGTGATTGCACAGCGAAATACTTGCACTGTACACAGTGTAGATATATGTAATTATACAAGAGGGCATAAGTAGAGAAGGAGAAATGTATTTTAAAATTCAGCAAGAGAAGGGTTAAGTTCAGGTGAGCCTTTCTCTAACACTCTGTGTCGACGAAATTCAAAAAGTACATTATGGCGAGTGTTTTGAAACTCTCTAAACCGGACGTTAAAATCAGTATCAAAATCGGTCTGTCAAACAGATTGCAGCTTTATACAAATGGAAGGTTACGCGAAAAACTCCCATTGTTCTTTAATAAAGTTCCGGTCTAGAGGGGCCCCAATGAAACTTTGTTTTTATGTTACAGGTGTTAATCAAACACGAAATCATACTGGATTAAACTGAAAATTATAACCATTGTCCTATACAGTCAAACCCCTCTAAACAGTAATTCTAGTAGCTAAGAAATTAGATACTTTTTAGGCAGATGACTGCTTAATGCAGGGTGAAAGTCATGCAAAAAGCTCCTAGAGGAGCTTTTTACATGACTTTCACCCTGCATTAAGCTGTCATCTCTCACCAAGCTCCAATTGTTCTTTAATAAATTCCGGTCTAGAGGGGCTCTAATGAAACTGTAGTAGAGAAGAAATTAGATACTTTTAGGCAGATGACTACTTAATGTAGGGTGAAAGTCATGCAAAAAGCTCCCTGCATTAAGCTGTCACCTCTCCCCAAGACTTATAGTTATACTAGATTTAACGGCCGTCTAGAGGGGGTAAACAGTACACATTTCTTTTTTCCAGTTTGCGACAAAAGAGTGAACTTGCATTTGCAAACAGTGTAGACTCAGATCAGTAAGATCCTAGAGGAGCCCTATTATCAAGATCTGCACTGTTTGTTATTCAAAATCCACTAGAAAATGTAAATCTTTCACTCTACATTGATAGGTCATGTTACTGTGAATATTTGGCATTCACATGGTCAGATGAAATGGCTTTAACCCATTTTCCCAATGACTACTCTTAGACACAACCTCTTTGAATAAATCTTACCGAAAAAAGAACATTAACTAGAGAAAATGAACCTTGTAGAATCGTGTAGTTTTGAAATTACTGTGATAAATAGAGCATATTTGCTCCCATGGAGCAACTGAATATTTATCACAATGGTTTCAATAGATGATTTTTACAGAGGCGTCAAAGGGCATCAGTAGGAGGGAATGGGTGTGACATGATATGTCGTTAAGCTTGTTCACGATGCCCTCGATACGCTGTCTGGGTTCAGATGAGGATTTTCTCTAATCCACTGTTTCGTCGGAATTTAAGCGATACATTTGTAACCCATTCGCAATGGCTATTTTAGACCTACATGTAACATCTTAAAAATCTACCAAAAAGGAGCATTTACTAGAGAAAAGGATTTTTATGGTTGTGTAGTTTTGAAACCATTCTGATAAATAGAGCATTTGCTCCTATGGAGCAAATGCTCTGTTTATTAGAATGGTTTCAAAAAAATGACTTTTACAGAAGCGTAAAAAAGGCGTCAATATGCGGGAATGCCGACAAGTTTGCAGCAATCAATTATTTATCAGACAAATAGATCCTCTAAGTGGCGATGCATGGCGTACATAAAGGTTTTAAATATTTTAAACATATAGTAGACACCAATTTTGAAAGTGTTTTCTTCAAACATGTGTCAAATATACAGTATCTATGCAGTCCTTAAATGAGTTAATTCACTAAACTGCAGTTTTAATCCAATTAATAATGTTTGACAAAGTTCATAAAACTTTTTGTCACTCGGTCAAACAGTTATCGATCAATCTTTCACTATCACAATCTACACGTCAATTCTAAGGAATTTACTATACTACAGTTGAAACTTCAATGTCTTGGATCATAAAATTACTTCGACATAAAAGAAGTTCGAGTCATCATCCGATTTGTCAAGTTCACAGCTTAATGCAGGGTTAAAACTGTTGAAAGCCCCTGTAGGAGCTTTCAGCATTACTTTCGACCTGCTGTAAGCTGTCACATGTGTTTCTAGAAATGTATGATAATTAGAACAATTCTGTTTTATAAATTTTGGAAAGACCGATCTTTTATTTCGAGTTATCCAGAAATTCGAGTTATCCAAGTTCGAGATTTCGACGTTCAATTGTATCTAAATAATGGAAATGTGTAGGTCAGGTAAACCTATGGTGTTATAAGGTCAACCGTTGAAAACAAGGTATCCAACTGGGATGAATAAAGTCAAGCACCTGCCAACAAATCAAAGTACAGTAAATCTCTCTATAACGACCACTAAATTGTGTTAATTAGTTGGTATTTAGAGCAGGTGGCTGCTTAAAGCAATGTGAAAGTAAAACAGAACGCTTACTTTCACTTTGCTTTTAGCAGGTATCTGCCTTTAACACAAAATATTTTATGTAATTTAGTGGTCGTTATAGAGAAGTTTTACTGTACATGATCTCCTGGAATGAAGGTCAGTTTGCAAACAAACTAGAAAATAGTTCCTTTAAATGAATACACAGTACGTTTCTTTCAAAATAAAATACAGTTGAACTTCGATATCGGATAGCTTGAACTTTGGGATATCACTACGCATATCTTGAAACACATGTGGCAGCTTAATGCATGTCAAAAGTAGTACTGAAAGCTCCCATAGGGGCATTACTTTAGACCGGTATTAAACTGTGAACTTGAGAATTTTTCAGATTAGAAATCGGGTGACTCGAATCTCTGTTATCTTGAAGTAATTTGTATGGTCCCTTGAAGTTCAACTGTATGCATGAATCAATGCAGTCACCTGAAGATCTGTACTGGAAATGCCATGAATACTTTATTAAAAGTACAAACACGTGTCATGCAGGAAACACCACATATAGAACAAACAGCTTCCGAACAGCAACACAGGGAAACAGCAAATGTACATAACTATAAAAGCATCAAGAGACGCACAAAGACAAAACAAACATACAATAGGGGAAGATGGAAGTACCGCCTTGGAACGGTCAGTTACAAAAGTCACTGGGGGTGTTAAACCGGTTTTTGGGCGCCCAACCTCACACTTATTCAATCACACTTAAACCAACATCTATAGCCAACTGCAATGAATTAGATCCCATCCCAGCAAAATATGCCTGATAACGCAAGTGTAAATGAAAGTAGAAATTAATGGGTCTGATATCGGTGCAAGACTTTTGTACACTTCCACTTTACAGTAATCTTAGATTCAAAATACAGTGTAGCAGCATGTAACCCTGATATTACTTGGTAACTATGGACTGATGAATAACAAGACTAAATGTTAAAATTTAACCTGTAAGAAATCCATCACCAAATAAGTGAAATACATAAATAAGTGTAAAAATCATGCAAAGGCGAAGTTTGCTGAAAATCTTTCTTATAAAAATAATATCTAATAAACAAAGTTTGAGTACTCACATTCTGTTGAATATTTGCTGCGGCCACTAGAAACAACTGTCAGTGCCATTGAATATACCATTGTACTTAACAAATCACGAAATTAACACAAAATTAAAATGTCCTATCCATCTCTTAGAGAAATATTATGAGAAAGTCCACAGAAATGAAAGTTCCAAGTCTCCACCAACACAGACTGGTCCACGCTATGAGCCCACACTAAGATCCACCATGACTACACCAGTATCTATATGTGGGTGTCAAAGTGTCTATATATAGTTGAGGGGTTAAAAGGGCCCTTGTGTTTAATGAAATAAAGAGTTAAAATTGGAGACAATTTATAACTTATACGTATTCAATCTATAACCAGAAAACATTCGACTAAGGGCCAAGTGTCATTTACACAATAAAACCATCCCTCCCTCGTATCTGTTTTCGGTGTTCTAACAAGGTGCTAGGTCAATATCTTGACACAAAGACAAGAATGTTCTCCACGGATCTCATGCGCTAAAGTGAACGATGCACGGGGAAATTTCTACACAGGCGTATACGCTGACAAATACAAATCACTCTTACCGAAAAGTCCAAAGGGAGGAAACTCAAACAATAAGAGAGCAAGTTCTGACCAAATTCGAACCCGTTACAGATTGACCCAAGACCTCTGTTTAGCAAATGTACATCTGATGTCTTGGCGTGGATTCGCCTCAGACCGTTCTTGTCTAACCCACTCCAGACATTTCTTGAGCGAACGTACTTCTGTTTCTCTAACCCACTGCATTAGATTCGTCCAATTCCTATCTTTAGCGAATGCACTTCTGAATGCCCAACCCACTGCAATGGATTCACCCCAGACCTTTGTTGAGAGAATGGCCAACCCACTGCAGTGGATTCGTCCAAGACCTCATGAGCAAACGCACTCCTGAATGTCTAACCTACTGCACAGTCCCAGACTTTTTTTTAGTGAATGTACTTCTGAAGTTCTAAATGTGTAACCCACTGTAGTGGACTAGCCCCAGCTAACCCAATTCAATGGATACGTCTCAGACCTTTGTAGAGCGAACGCACTACTGATTGTCTAAAAACAGTCCATAGTTATAGTCTTAAAGTTCCTAGTTGTCCTTCTAACAGTCTTAACGCCCCTAGTTGTCATTCTAACAGTCTTAACGCTCCAAGCTGTCCAACTAACAGTCCTAACTCTCCAAGTTGTCCTTCTAACAGTCTTAACGCTCCTAGCTGTCCTTCTAACAATCCTAACGCTCCTAGCTGTCCTTCTAACAATCCTAACGCTCCTGGCTGTCCTTCTAACAATCTTAACGCTCCTAGCTGTCCTTCTAACAATCCTAACGCTCCTGACTGTCCTTCTAACAGTCTTAACATTCCTAGCTGTCATTCTAACAGTCTTAACGCTCCTAGCTGTCCTTCTAACAATCTTAACGCTCCTAGCTGTCCTTCCAACAATCCTAACGCTCCTGGCTGTCCTTCTAACAATCTTAACGCTCCTAGCTGTCCTTCTAACAATCCTAACGCTCCTGACTGTCCTTCTAACAGTCTTAACGCTCCTAGCTGTCCTTCTAACAGTCTTAACACCCTAGCTGTCATTCTAACAGTCTTAACATTCCTAGCTGTCATTCTAACAGTCTTAACGCTCCTAGCTGTCCTTCTAACAATCTTAACGCTCCTAGCTGTCCTTCTAACAATCCTAACGCTCCTGGCTGTCCTTCTAACAATCTTAACGCTCCTAGCTGTCCTTCTAACAATCCTAACGTTCCTGACTGTCCTTCTAACAGTCGTAACACCCTAGCTGTCATGCTAACAGTCTTAATATTCCTAGCTGTCATTCTAACAGTCTTAACGCTCCTGGCTGTCCTTCTAACAGTCTTAACGCTCCTAGTTGTTATTCTAAAAGTCTTAACGCTCCTATAGTAGTCCTTCTAAAATCCCAATGCGCCTAACACTCTTATCGCTAGATTTCTAACAGCCATTCGAACGCTAAAAACGGTCTGACATAACATGTTTTACCCTTTCCCTGTTTTATAATTATGGAACATATGATGACATCATGACTATTAATTAGAAGTATTTTAATAATGGCATATATACATAGGATGGTTCTGGTATTAGTAGAAGCTGCAGAATCAGATATAATTTATATTGTTTCATAAGCAAACAGAGAAGATCCTTATCAGACGGCTCATAGGAGCCGTCTGATCTGGATCAACTCTGTTTGCAATTGCGTGAAAATGCGTTTATATGAAGGAAAGGATTAACAATCCTTCGCATGTCCTTTAGGCTTCTACCGGCAACAGTAGCAATTGATCAAGATCTATTCTGCTTGCTTATGAAATCATAATAGATCTGACTCTACAGTTTCTGTCAATACCAAACATGTCTGTGTATACATGCAACTTAAAAACTTCAGCTTATAAATATTCGTTATATCATTATTTGTGATACGAATATTCAGCAGGGAATGCGTTGAAGATCGTGCGAGCAACTCTATCGTAAGTTACTACCCGGATAGCCGAAATAGCACTGCACATTATACTGTGCAGCAATTAACCCTTCGCTTGCTTAATTCTAAAATACATTTCTCCTTCTTTACCTATGCCCTGTTGTATAATTACATATATCTTCACTGTGTACAAGTATTTCGCTGTGAGATCACTGCTGTGGAGAGCACTGGTTGCACAATCAACTTGTAAATAGTGCAGACCCTGACGAGACAGCTCCTGCAGGAGCTGTCTCATCTGGGTCTTCACTATTTACAGGTAGGTATATTGACGTGAATAGCAAGCGAAGTGTTAAGACTAATGTTGTGCTACAGAAACGACCAAAACGTCCAGTTGATGTCGTCGTTTGTTAGAACTTACGATAATTTCAGTCGCTAGAACTTCAGTAAGACGGGCATGTGACTGAAAAATCCGTACATAGATTTATAGCTGAACTTCGATATCTCTAACTCGAATAACTTGAACTTCGGGATAACTCGAAGTAAAAGTTCGGTCCTTCTAAAATTCACATAAAGATTTGTTCTAAAATGTATCACTACGCATAATTAGAAACACATATGGCAGCTTAATGCAGGTCGAAAGTAATGCTGAAAGCTCCTAAAGGATTTGAGAAAGTGTCCTATTTAGATATCGGATAACTCGAACTTCTGATATCTCGAGGTAATTTTATGATCCCATGAAGTTCGAGATATCGAAGTTAAATTGTACTTGCCACGAAGGTCATCACGAAGTATAATTTTCAAACCTCGTAGTTTGTCAACATCGCACGTAAATTCATTGCTCTGTTGGTCATGTGTCATTCAATGCATTAGGGGTAAGTTTCAATTTCTTCATATACAGATATATATCTTTGTTGAAGTTTCGTTTTTAATCCTTTCAATGCCGATTTTTCAGAGTAGAATAGCCCATCAGTGTTTAACTATAGAATCCATTTAGTTTGAAAAGGCTTAAACTTGCTAGAGGAGTTTGAGTAACAAACAGGGAAGATGCTGGTTAGAATGTTCCTCTGTCAGCCCTCTTATCTGAGTCTACTCTATTTGCAAATGATAGTTCACTCGTTTCCAGCACTAAAAGGGTTGTACTAATGTATCCGGGTTAACGCATCTTTTTTATCCTTTTGATGTGGAAAGTATTCACTTTTTTTCGCAATTCAGTAAGAAAACATTATCCATGGGCGACATATCAAGTCTGATTACCGTAACTACCTGCAAATAGGCAAATTAGTGCAGACAAAGATCAAACGAACACACACATAGATAGACACAATCAGACACATATATAGACAAGGCACACAAACAGACACCCATCAGACACACAGACAGACAAGACACATATGCATGCATATACAAACGAGTGTCTTTAGCAATAAAACATAAAATCTTAAAGTAGGAGATCCTTCAAAAGCAGAAATGCGAAAAAAGAAAATTATAAACTCGGTTTTATAAATCGATTTTGTTCACGATCAGTTATTAAAAGTGCAATACTACTCGAGCGCCCCTCAGCACCGGCTTAAGTGGTATTCGATTTTCTTAACTAAAAGCACTGAAACTGATGATCCCGAATGACCAGAAAATAAACACTTAGTCTACTATTGAGTCATTAACCCTTCGCTTGCTGAATTTTAAAATACATTTCTCCTTCTTTACCCATGTCCTGTTGTATAATTACATATATCTTCACTGTGTACACGTATATCGCTGTGCAATCACTGCTGTGGAGTGCACTGGCTACACAATCAACTTGTAAATAGTGCAGACCCTGTTGAGACAGCTCCTACAGGAGCCGTCTCATCTGGGCCTTCACTATTTACAGGTAGGTATATTGACGTGAATAGCATGCGAAGAGTTAACCCTAAAGCTTTGATGTCTGCTCAAACTCTGATCTGGAGCAAGTTTTCACTCGCCTCTGGTTCGTTTGAGCATTTTTGAATCTACTGACCGAATGACAAACAGCTTGGACATTGTTGTGACGTCAATCTACTCGGTGTCTCACTTGGATAATTAAGTGAGTAATTAAATTCAAGCCGCCAAGACGCGCATAACAGAATCATTTAAGCAAACTTTTTTTTTGCTGAGAGATAACGGTTAATACAAATAAAGAGGAAACACAATGGTTTCAAAATGCGACCATTGTGATACCTAGAGCATTTGCTCCTAAAGGAGCAGTTTCATGTGAGGAAGCTATCCAGCAGACTTGCGGTAGGTCAGTGGTTCTACCCGGATGTTCTTCCATGCACGAAGCAGTGGAAATTATTCCGTACTCAGAAGAACTTCTGGCGTCTTCCTCCACCTGTAATTATTTCACATCCCACTAGTTTCTGGCCGTTTCATTGGGTAAGAGCAGTCACGTGGTGACCCTCTATATTTCTATAGAGTGTCAGTAGCTGACCTGCTATTGGCACACTACAAAAAGATAAAGGCCATTCAAAATATTTCGTCATTTTAATCATTATTCTGATCCATGCTATTACTCATTTTAACAAGTATTCACTAAATTTAATGAATTTGCAGTTTGAACCACTTTTTGTTTTCTTGGTCTTTTTTGATTACGTAAAATTTAGACCTGCAAAATTGTAACGCGCAACTGTAAAAATATAACAAAATGACGTCATTTAAACGTCAACGTCATTTCCGTAACAATAACAATGTCATCATCTGGGTCAAAATCAATGATTGAAAGTGGTCGATGAAATAAATCAGTTATTGGGTTTGTCACTGACCCACTTACGGAAATATAGGGGGTATGTAGGATGAATAGGGGGACTCGGCTATCGCCTCGCCCCCTTTTCATCCTACAGACCCCTATATTTCCGTAGTGGGTCAGTGACAATCCCAATAACTAATATTATTTCACCTCCCACTAGTTTCTGGCCGTTTCATTGGGTAAGAGCAGTCACGTGGTGACCCTCTATATTTCTATAGAGGGTCAGTAGCTGACCCACTATCGGCATTCTACTAAAAGGTGAATGCCATTCAAAATATTTCGTCGTTTTAATCATTATTCTGATCCATGCTATTACTCATTTTAACAAGTATTCACTAAATATAACGGATTTGCACAGTTTGGACCACTTTTTGTTTTCTTGGTATTCTTTGTTTACGTAAAATTTAGACCTGCAAAATTGTGACGTGCAACAGTAAAAATATAATAAACTGACGTCATTTAAACTTCAACGTCATTTCCGTTACAATAACAATGTCATCATCTGTGGTCAAAATCAATGATTGAAAGTGGACGATGAAATAAATCAGTTATTGGGTTTGTCACTGACCCATTTACGGAAATATAGGGGTGTGTAAGATAAATAGGGGGACTCGGCTATCGCCTATTCATCCTACAGACCCCCCTATATTTCCGTAGTGGGTCAGTGACAAACCCAATAACTAATATTAGCTTGATGTCGTGATATGACTGAAATACTGTTAAAGCGACATAAAAGCCGATAAAAACCAAACAAAGACCAAAACCTATAGTAGGAAATGCTCTATATATAGGTTAATATGGAAAAATAGTCAAACAGGGAGAGCCACACACGAAATGACACCGCACCAAACACCATCAAACAAGAAACGGTAAAGCCACAAGACAAAACATAACAGGACGCATATCAAGACGAAAAACATTAAACATTAAGCATATTAAACAACAAAATTGACCGTAGGCTGAAAGCAGGAGTACCGCCTTGGAACGGCCAGCAACCAAAATAAGCTACTGGGGGACTTAAACCTGGTTTACGGGTACCCAACCTTGTCCTTATCCCACTTTCACCAAAGTCAAAATGTAAATAAAATTCACCCTCCAGACAACTCCACAACATGCATAACGATGTCTGCCAAAATGAAAATGATTTGAAAATAAACGTTAGAGGTAAGCGACGTCATCATTTAAATGACGTCATAATTTAAAAGTACGGGAAAACTATATGAAACACTTCTACACCGACATTTAATAAAAGATAAATCACAAGAAGATACAATTACTAGTGGATATTAAGCATGCACAACTGTTTTGTTTGAAAAAGAATAAACTTGACATCGTAGACATGTACTCGATGACTATTCAGGTCAGAGCAGCTGTGGAGAAGTCATTTGGGGTACGACAGAACTGGCAAAATACAAATATCTAATGTCCTCCCTCCGTAAACGGGTTTAAGAGGGAATCTTCATAGAGTATTAAGCCTTTTCCGTCGTCGCACAAGCAAAGAGGAAAGCATAATGACCAACTGTAAAGGGGTCGACCACCAAGCATGTAGTGTGCTGCAATATAGAGGGGTCATGTCCCTTTTTAATGAATTGTTTTATACGTTTGACAAACAAAGTATCAAAATATGTGAGTCCAATCATTTTTCGAAGTTTGTAAATGACATCACCGTAAAACTCCGGATGTGAAATACCTAACTTTAGAAAAGTACGTAAATTACAATTGTATTTGCTGATGAGTAGAACATTACGGTGGTAAAATTTTGAACATGTTTTACGAAGTTTGTCATATCTGTAGCCCTGTTTAAGTAGTTTTTCAGTGATAATAAGGTTACGATTGTTAAAATCATCAACAGAGGAACAAGCTCTAGCAAACCGAATAAGCTGAGAAATGTATACACCGTAACATGTAGCTCGGGGAACATCCCCATCCAAATGAGGATAGTTAACTATTTTAAAATTAAAGTCATCCGTTTTGTCATAAATTCCAGAAGAAATTGTTCCATTGTTTATAGATAAATTTAAATCTAAAAAGGCTGCAGATATGTCAGAACTATTTGCTTTATTAAGCCTGAGCTCTCTAGGGTAAATTGAGGTTATCATAGAATCAAAGTATGGGTTATCAATATTAAAAATGTCGTCTAAATAACGTGCTGTATTGTTAAAGGCATTGATGACATCCGCCTGTGAATCGCTGTTAAGGTTAAGCATAAAATCCCGTTCATAACAAAACAAAAACAAGTCTGCAATTAAAGGAGCACAATTGGTTCCCATGGGAATACCAATGACCTGGCGATAAACAGAATTACCAAAACGAACAAATATATTGTCTAACAGAAACGTAATTGCGTCACAAAGATCTAAACATGTCCACGAGGTATATTTATTTGTAATGTCAATGGTAAAGAACGCATGTCTAGAAATACAGGCAATAAATGATACCTTTTCTCTGGCAAATGTTTTATTTATAAGATTAGTAAGTTTGATCTTTATTAGATCGTGTGGTAATGTGGTATAAAGTGTAGAAAAATCATAAGTGCTTATAGTGTTAACTTGGTGTTGCTTGATTTTTAATTTAGTTAAAACCCCATTGGAGTTTTTTATAGACCAAAAAAGGTTTATTCCTGAATTCTCATAAGCTTTATCGCAGTAACGCTTGACATGTTCTTTGACCGCTGTTAGACACGATGTAATTAGTTTGGATAGTGCGGTTGTTGTGCATGAGACAGAATTTGCTATGAAGCGTGATTTATATGGCGTTTTATGGAGTTTAGGTATCCAGTACATTGTCGGAAGTTTATGATGTGTGATTAATATATCAGCATTGAACTGTTTACATTTATTAACATGTTCAGATATTATGTCGTTTTCAGACTTAGAGACCACAATATATGACTTTGTCTTAGTTAGTTCTTGTTCTAAAACATCCACATAATAAAGTCGTCAAACGATAATTACATTGTTTGACGCTTTATCAGCTGGGACAAACACGTATTTAGAGTGAAATTCTTGTATACTATTTTTTAAGAAGCGAACTGAAGTCTTAGGTTTAGGCGGAAGAAGGTGAATGTTAGATTTGTAAAACGCGATACGTGTATCCATTATATTTGAAATTTGTTTTATCCATTTTGTAAGGGCACTATTGTCTGCATGTTCTAGGCGACACCATTTTACACTGAAGTCTAACAAAGATTCTATAATTTTGTTACGGCAGATTTCGAAATCTATCAAAGAAGGTAGTCTGTATTTAGGTCCCTTAGTTAATAAAGTACGGAGACGTTTGTTTTCGATAATGTCAAAATTGCCTGTAATAACATGACCAGCCTCGGCGTAACAGAACTTAGAAGAATTACAATTTCAACTAACAGGAGTATTATTTACAATATTAAGGTCCGATACAATTTTATTATAATTAAAAATAGTATTCCTAATAGGTATTTTGTACTTATAGCAGATAATTGGAGATTCTTAGTTTTTGAAATAGGCTGGGATGGTATTAATTACGTTTTTATCGCGAAATATTGATTGTAGATCGATAAAATCTATACCTTTATTAACATAAGGAATTTTCAAAAAATATCTTTTATGGGCAGACACTGAATCAACGTGTGGTCGAAGAACATGCCGAGTGTAGTTCTGAATGAAAGAAGCTGTATTATATAAAAGATCTGTTCGTAAGATCACTTTGTCTGCTTCTATGTCAGTGTCTCATATGGAAGAAATAGACAAAGAACATAGACGAGAGAGCATAGTATGTTTACCAGATTGTAGACGTATATTGTGTAAATCTGAAACAGACGTTTTAAGTCGAGCTTTGCGTTTGATATTGCCGTTTATACGTAAACCATGTGATCTGGTTTTTCGTTTTCTAATTGAGTAAATAGAAAATATATCAATGTTAGGGTCTTTAGAAATAGTTCCGGTTTGATATATGATATCATTTAGGCCTAAAGGGAAAGGTGTCTGTAAATTTTTTATCCATTTGAGTTCTGCCATAAATCTGGCTTTAGATTTGATGCTGTTTGTAGAATTATAATCATAAACAAGATTTTCAACTGGCTGAACTGTAATATCTTTAAATGAATGACCCGATTTACGAAAATGGTGGTATAGAAATGTTTTTATTTTATTTTTCCGGCATTGATATATATGCTCTCGAAATCTAGTTTTTAGTGAGCGTCCAGTTTGTCCTACATATTGTACACCACAGAGTGGTGCATTTCATGTTAAAACGTAAATCACATGAGAAGTTTTACAGTTAATATCTGATGTAAATTTTGTGGTAAAAACTCTACCATTAATTGTAGATTTAATGGTAGAATTACTAGATAGATATTTGCAGCACATACACCTCTTAGCATTGCACTTATCAATGGTTGGATACATTCTTCGTCTTCCGTGCAAAATCCGTGTATTTTGAATCATATTAACTACAGTACTATGTTGAATAGATTTATGTAACGGAGAAAGTACCACTTTTGGGCCATTGTTAAAACAGTTGTTAATAGAAACAGAAGGTAGGTGGAACGATTTTGCAGAATAAAGGTTTAGTGGCTTTAAACACAATGAAGGTTGAAACGATCTAAAATTACCATTTTGTGGAATTTGCACAGATGTCGTAGAATGTAGTTTTAAAGTTTGAAATTTGCTCGTAGTTGTATTCATAGTTTAGTTACAAGTAGAGGGGCACCATACTGTGTTCAACGATACATGGGTATTCAGATGGATAGAGCGAGTTCGGCTCTTAGGTACTGCGATTTTAAATTGGTTATATAGTGCATTGATGTAAACAAGTTTAGGCTCTTTTAACACTGCGATCCTAAATAAGTCAAATAGTGCCAAATATATGAATTGATAAAAATTGTATTGTTACTGCGACAATAAATAGGTCAAATAGCGCAGAAAATTTTAGACGGAAAGGTAGTCAGAATGAGCAGTCAGAGCTCTATGGCACTATTAAACCACAGTTTTAGAAAATTCTATGGCGTTGGCCAATCAGAGTTGGTTATTCAGTTTTTCCTTTTTCGTGAAGACTGGATTATTGCCGCCAAAAAAAGAAACTGTGGTTTGAATCGTTTAGACTGCTAATGCCAAGTCTTCATGAAATAGACTGGCTTCGCTAACGCTTCGCACAGTCTATTTCATGAAGACTTGTCATACTGCAGTCTAACCTATATGTAGACTGCATTATGACACGTCTCCATGAAATAGACTGCGCGGAGCGTCAGCGAACCAGTCTATTTCATGAAGACTTGTCATTGGCAGTCTAACCGATTTAAACTGCAGTTTCATTTTGGCGGCAATAATCCAGTCTTCACGAACAAGGAAAAACTGAATAACCAACTCTGATTGGCCAACGCCACAGAATGTTTGAAATCTGCGGTTTAATTATCACAATGGTCTAAATAGGTGACATTTACAGAGGCATCAAAAGGCGTCTGCATGAGGGGATGGGTTAAGAAGGCTGGAATGACAATGTAACAAGTCTGTAAACTTCAACGTGTTTTATTTAACGCCAATAATAACATTTGGTCATATGGAATGTGAAGTCCGATATATAAATAATAATGTAATTAAAAAGGTGCAAAGATGAATATGAACAGTTGGAAGTAAGCTACTCTTTACGCACTTTACACACAACAAGAGCTAAATCAACAATTTCAGTACAGCCTCTCTGTAGTGATCCCTCGGTGAATGAAAATATTGGGCCCTTACTTCATGAATATTCATGTAAGAATGTATGAGTTCATGAATATTTATTTGGTTGATGTATGATTTTATAAATATTTATATTCCATGAGTTCATGTATGACTGCATGACTATTTATTTAGTTAACATTTATTATGGGACATTAAGCAAGGGAGAATTTGCCATATGCAGACAGTGTAGATTTGGATCTATAACATTAGTTAAGCAACCAGAGTAGACCATGATCAGACAGCTCCCGGAGGAAATGTCTGATCTAAATCTACTCTTTTTGCAAAAGTTTGGCTACATAATTCAGAACGAAAGTAGCGAAGAAAGCTCATAATAAGGTTTTCAATATATTCTTTCTTTCACATTATGATATCACAGGTACATGTATTAATTAAGCTTTTATTCGGTATACAGTATAAGCTGTCTTAAGCAGTTATTCATTTATTGAACATAGGAGTAGGGCTCGTCTGTTTGAGTTGCTTATGGAATAATATAGATCTGATTCTACAGTGTTTCACATGGCCAAACATTCTTGCAATCTCATAGGCTATTATGAAACAAAAACAAATAATTCATATTCATGATGTCATTATTTTACATAAGTATTTATGGAGTATATGTTTAAAGACCAATAAATAAATTGTTTGAGCGACCAACGTAGAGAGGTTTTACTGTAGGGCTATATACATTGCAAATAACTACAGTTAAACTTCGATATATCGAACCTCACAATACCATACAAATAATTCGAGATAATAGAAGTTCGAGTCATCCTATTTCTAAATCTCCCAAGTTCACAGCTTAACCCATTACTTCATATGCTATTTTTAGATATAACCTCTTTGAATAAATCTACCGAAAAGGAGCATTAACTAGAGAAAAGGAAAATTTTAGAATTTTGTAGTTTGAAACCATTGTGATAAATAGAGCATTTGCTCCTATAGGAGCAAATGCTCTATTTATCACAATGGTTTCACAAAGTGACTTCTACAGAGGACTAAACATTTACTTCTAGTTATCCCGAAGTTCGATTTATCAGAGTTCGATATATCGAAGTTCAACCTACACAAAAGCAGCCAGTTTTTATCCACATCAAATGCTGATAGGTTTGATTTGACTTACCATTGGCAAGAAAAACAAAAATAAATACACATTCTGGTCAAATGAAGCATCGCTGATGCTGCTGTTAGTTCGAGTTCAATACTTTTTGCAAAATTACTTGAAACCGATAAGACATTATCGTTCAATTCCGTCATACTGACGTATTTTGACGCCTCTGTAAAAGTCACTATGTGAAACCATTGTGATAAATAGAGCATTTGCTCCTATGGAGCAAATGCTCTATTTATCACAATGGTTTCAAAACTACACAATTCTAAAAGTTTCCTTTTCTACAGTAAATGCTCCTCTAATAGCCCTCTCATCTGGGTCTAGACTGTTTGCAAAGGTTATTAGTGACTCGTGTCCCGCATTGTAAGGGTTAGGTCAATACTTCACAAATGAAAAACACATATTCTGCCATAGGCATATCTCTATATTAACCCTTTCCATTCTAATTAGTAGCAGGACATGTACGTTTTGACAGGGGCATGCAATATTTTTTAATTAATTTTGAGTTTTTATTATTCACAATTTGAATCAAATGTTAAATTATAATAAATATGTGATAAAAGGTAATGCCATTGTTTAGGTGTACATTGTGTGGCAATGTTAACATTTTGGTGATGACGTACATTTAATCACAAATATATTAAAATGTCTGTTCGGTATGACAAGACATGGATTTGCAAATATGGTTGTGCAGACATGAAAAAGACTCTAAATGGTGTTTGATATTTTATGCAAATGATATAATAATAATGATATATGATGATTTAAGGCACCTTTCATAAAACCACTCTGCGAACATTGGACTTAATTCTTTGCACATCGCTGGCGAATATATGATAACCCATGAAAACAGGGCCAAGGGTTATAAAACTTCCGAATCTAAGTCTGAGATTATTCTCAAGTATCTGGTCCCGAGCTTATCAAACTTTTTAATTGAGTCTGTAATCATTCTCAAGCATCTGACCAATCAAAGTTTTATAACATTGGGCCCTGAGCTCATTCTGATGCATCTGATTGGCCAGATTCTGAGCAAGCTCAGAATCTGGCCAATCAGATGATTGAGAATGAGCTCGGACTCAAGCAAAACGTTTTATAAACTCGGAGCCAGTTTTGATCCAGATTAGACCTTGACCAACTTTGTGCATTTACAGTAACCAAGATCCGAACTGTTTGAACGTCTGACTATATTTTGGTGAAAATATAAAATTTTAATTATAACTACAACAGACGACAGTTATTATAAGCAGACGACAAATGACATATAATGTAAGCAGACCACGCCTGCTTAATGTGCAGAGTTAAGACAATAAAACATCTGCTTCATGCCTAATGGTGTAAGAACAGAACACAAAGTAACGGAAAGTATGTTTTAACGGACCCTTAAAAATATGTCTAACTATGAGTCTTTAAGATTGGTGGTAGCTTCATGCATGCAGGGCGAAATAAATTAGAAAAGCTCCTCTATTATAGCTTTCCGAATTGCTTTTGTCCTGCAGTAAGCAGCCACCAGCTTTTTAAGACTCCTATGTTTAACAAAAACAGTAATGGCCTAACCTTTTACTCCATAATTACACCTTTAACGTTATATGCAAACAGAGCAGACCCTGATCAGACGGCTCCTGTAGGAGCCGTCTGATCAGGGTCTGCTCTGTTTGCATATGAAATAGCGTTAGATCGGACTCCACGGTTTCTACCAATATCAAAACATCCTGTGTATATATATAATTATCTTCCATTAAACATTCATGATGTCATTATTTCTAACATGAATATTCAACAGGGAGAAATAAATCTACACCTTTATATCTATTTGTCTCTCTTAAGATAAAAGTGAATACCAAAAAGCATGAAGAGCCTATATGCGACCATTCAAAATAAATGTCATGGCAACGTGATGCAGTACGGAACTAATGTACAAAGCTCCCAAAAGGAGCTCTCTTTATAGCTTTCGTTTTGTAGTCAAAATCCGTGTACTGTTACGGACCGTCATGCTTATTCATCATGAATATTCATTGGCCGAGTTTGTATAATGTAAACTTTTCAAGGGAATATTTTGCTTTGAAAAGAAAGAAAACCACTGTAGAATCAGATCTGTATCATGCCAAAAACAAACAGAGCAGACCCTGATCAGACGGCTCCTATAGGAGACGTCTGATCAGGGTCTACTGTCTGTAAATGCGTGCAAATGCGTTTATATGAAGGAAAGGATTAACTGTTTGCACGCTAGCGGCAAATTCGTGGTTACACATGTACCTACATAAACTGATTAGGTCCAGATGAGGCGTAGAGTAACTCGGCGTCTCATCAGGATCAAAACTGTTTGACACTCTGACAAAATGATCAGTACAAAACTAGAACTGTCACTAAATGAGGTGAATACCAACGCACATCAGCCTTTGTCACAATTTGCGAACGGACCGATCGACCGACAGCCCGAACAACCAACCGCCCGACTGCACACCCGACCGATCGACAAGCTGATTCCAGTATACCTCCGGTAGTATCATGAATTGCAACAGGCGCAAACCGTTGCACACCACTATAACGTATCGTGCAAAGATTTAAAGACGTTCTTCTATATACAACTTCAGTGGTTTTCTAAAAATGCTTTGAACCTTCAGCAGTCTACCGGCGAATTCGTGACGTCCTTGTCAACTCGACGTCTCATCAGGAACCAAACTGTTTGACGTTCCGATTGTGTTTCTGATAAGCAATGCAAAAGAGCTACATTGGCATTGAAGCATACAGTAATACCTCTCTATAACTGCCACTAAATTGTGTTAATTAGTTTGTATATTAGGGCAGGTGGCTGCTTAAATCAAGGTGAAAGAAAAACAGAACGTTCTTTCACCTTGCTTTAAGCAACCACCTGCCTTTAACACAAAATACTAGATGTAATTTAGTGGCCGTTATAGAGAGGTTTTACTGTATATTATTTGCAGACAATTGCTCACAATGCAGAAGGATTGATGCATCATATACATGTACAAATGTACCCTGTTCAGATCTGGTTAATAGTCATGGCCTATGGAGCGGCATTTGGGATTTCTCTAGCAAGGCATGCAACACCGCAGCTCTCAACAGATAAATGTGCGTACTTATGTACTAAACTCGTTATTTCTCCACCAAACCCTATGTTGTGACCACTCTTCGAGACGATTCTAAAGAGTGGTCACAACATAGGGTTTGGTGAGGGAATAAAAGTTATTCCTGAAAATGGTTTAATTTACACATCTTATCTGGACCTCTGACACTGGGAGAGAGAGAGAGGATCAAGTCACTTCCAGGTCAAGAGAAGGTAACTAGACTTGAGGTCTCCTTCTCTCCAGAAGTATTGTCCTTGTCGTTGTTCATTTGATTGGCATCGTTGTGACAGCTTGTCACGCTTTTCTTAAATTGTGCCATGTCGGAGACCACGCAATCTATAGAATCCGGTGGGTCGCTTAGAGAAGATGATTTGCTCCTTGCCGGTAGTGACATACTGGTTTTGTTGATTTTCAGGGGTTCATAGTGTAACCACACCATGTCCCCACTTGGCACCCATACAAAGTCCATCGACCTCATCAGGTCGACAAGATTCGAATCGTTCGTAGGAATAAACCCATACGCGACTTCGCCTTTTCTTAAAGAGCGCCGGGCAAGGTCGGAAAGCACGATCTTGAAATAGTCTTTGTCTCTGTGTTCCGGCTTCACATACAACATGGCAATGGAGCCATTGAATTGCATGCACGCGTATGCGAGCAGGTCACCATTGAGGTCACGTAGGCAGCTGCTGTCAAAGTTCTCGATGACGGTCCTGAAGTAGCCCTCCAGGTCCTCTCTGTACCTACAGCCTTCCCAGTCCCGTCGGAGTGTCACGGCATCTTCAGCTGTAAGAGTGCTCAGTTGAACATCTTCTGGTACCCTGCAAAGATAAAGATGGCAAATACGATCAGTCATGCCCTATGTTATTTCATTTAACCATATTCTCCATGAATATTTTATTTATGAAATAATGACTGTATAAATATTATTTAGCTGATTTGTTTATAATGTCATAATGAATTTTACTGTGGTAAACAGTATAGCAAAATTAATGCTCTATTTATCACAATGGTTTTAACCCTTCTCTTGCTGAATTTTAAAACACATTTCTCCTTCTTTATTCTTGTCCTGTTGTATGATAACATATATCTTCACTGTCTACAATTGTTTCTCTGTGCAATCACTGCTGTGGAGTGCACTGCTTGCACAATCAATTTGTAAATAGTGCAGACCCTGATGAGACAGCTCCTGCAGGAGCTGTCTCATCTGGGTCTTCACTATTTACAGGTAGGTATATTGACGTGAACAGCAAGCTTAGGGTTAAACTACACAATTCTAATATTTTCCTTTTTCTAGTTATTGCTCAATTTCGGTAGATTTATTCAAAGATGTTGTATCTAAAAATAGCCTATGGGGTAATGGGTTAAACATGATCAGTAAACTGGACATCAAACCACGAAGCATTCCGACTCCGTCAATATGCATGTAAGAAATAATGGCATCATGAAAACTAAATAGATACATTTATAAAATAGCATATGTACACCAAAAGTGTTGGCTATGTCAGAAACTGCAGAATCCCATAAACAAACAGAACAAACCCTGATCAGACGGCTCCAGTAGGAGATGTCTGATTGGGGTCTACTCTGTTTGCAAATATATAACAAGTTGTATAAATGGAGTAATAACTTCATAAACACCTTTCCAGGCTTGTAGTTGAAGAATACGTGCATTCTCAAACATGTTTGAGTTTAATATTTATGAATGAGAGTTATAAAGCCATGATCTAACATATCCTGTAATGATTTGTAACAAGACGTTTTAACGTACAGTGGCATAGGTGGGACGTCAGTTGCTTTCATCCAAGCGTACATGAACCGCGGTTCCACTGACGTCAGAGTGCCTATGTGTTTCTGAGTCATGGAGGAAATGACGGGAGCGACATCACGTGGTACACCTGCAATACACATGCATAGTAATAGAACAAAAAACAGTAGAATATCACACCTCAACAGTTTTCCTTAACCAAACGTAGACAGGGGTTTGTACAGTAAAACCTCTCTATAACGGCCACTAAATTACATCAAATAGTTTGTGTTAAAGTCAGGTGGCTGCTTAAAGCAAGATGAAAGTAAAACTAAACGCTCCTATTAGAGCGTTCTGTTTTACTTTCACCTTGCTTTAAGCAGCCACCTGCCCTAAATACCAACTACAATGTAATTAACAAACTTTAGTGGCCGTTATAGAGATGTTTTACTGTATACACATATCGCCAACCAACGTATATATAATACACATAGGAAGTTTGATATATTCATTTATAGCATACACCAGTATTTGCCGGTATCGCTTACCTATGATGTCCCTACATGTATGCTTATGATATCAATATAGAGCTAACAAAGTTACCGGAGAATACCCCTTTAATGTAGTCAGCTGGCTTAAACTCAGCCAAAGTCTGTTTCATGGTCTTATAGGCAGGTGGTAGCTTAATACAGGACGAACGTAATGCAGAAAGCTCACACGATTTTTTTTAAATTATTATTTCCATGTGCATTTAGCAGTCAACTGATGTTAGCAGTCAATTGCTTGTCTAGATACCGATGTTCATTTATTAACCCTTCGCTTGCTATTCACGTCAATATACCTACCTGTAAATAGTGAAGACCCAGATGAGACAGCTCCTGCATGAGCTGTCTCATCAGGGTCTGCACTATTTACAAGTTGATTGTGCAACCATAGCACTCCACAGCAGTGATTGCACAGCGAAACACTTGTACACAGTGAAGATATATGTAATTATACAACAGGACATGGGTAAAGAAGGAGAAATGTATTTTAAAATACAGCAAGCGAATGGTTAACTATTTTTCTGCCACATGCGGAATTCGTGATAACCTTTGCAAACAGTTTGGATCCAGAACAGACGCCGAGTAACTCGGCATCCCATCGGGATCCAAACTGTTTGACACTGATTATATGTTTGTAAAGAAATCGAAGAAAACGTCACTTTGAAACCTGGAGCAGACAACAATCTTAACAATTTACTTGTTTAACATTTTCCAAACAGAGTAGACCTAGATCAGAAGGCTCCTGTAGGAGCCTTCTGATCAGGGTCTGCTCTATTTGCTGTTGGGATTTATAATAGATCTGACTCTACAGTTTCTACCAACACCAAAAACATGCCATTATGAAAATTCATATGATAAATAGTCATGGTGTCATTAATTAACCCTTTCCTCCATAAATACGCATTTCTACGCCTCTGTAAAAATCACCTGTTGAAACCATTGTGATAAATAGAGCATTTGCTCCTACAGGAGCAAATGCTCTATTTATCACAATGGTTTCAAACTACAAAATTCTAAAATAAATTCCTTATCTCTAGTTAATGCTCCTTTTCGGTAGATTTGTCCAGAGTGGTTGGATCTAAAAATAACCTATGAGAGAATGGGTTAAACAGGGAAATGACCGCGTTTGTAGAGCTTATAACGCATGAAAACGTATTATTACCGCTCTGTCTGTGGGTGGTCGGTGTAGAGGAGATTACTGTACGCTTCAGGCAACGTTTTGTTTCTATTTCAATATCAGTGAATAATGGTATGCATTGTGCAATTCCAGTACCATCCCAGGATTTAATTAAATACCCGCTTATATTACAATCACGTATTGATTCCCTTTCAACCACTCATTTACTGCATTAATTTGTGAATCGTATTCTGTGTATACCTAAACCCCGTACCTGTTCAATATCTATGCAAGAAATATTAACATCATGAATATTTATTAGCAGATGTTTTCATCATGAATGTGAAATTTTCACGGGAATTTTTCGTTTTGACAAAAAAACTGTCGAATCAGGCCAGTATCATGTCATAAGCAAACAGGGCATACCCTGATCAGACGGCTGCTGTTTAGAATATCCTACTAGTACATTTGTACGTATACAGAGAGGGCCCTGCAGATCATGCAATTCGGATAATTAGATATTAATACTTCATTAACGTGTATGAAACACAGGACAAAAGCTATTTTACGTTTCTATTATGCAACTCACATGTGGATTAGATACATGTCTACATGCAAGAGCGCATAATAACCCTGCAAACACTACAGTAAAACCTCTCTATAACGGCCACTGAATTACATCAAGTATTTTGTGTTAAAGGCAGGTGGCTGCTTAAAGCAAGGTGAATGTAAAACAGAACGCTCCTATAGGAGCGTTCTGTTTTACTTTCACGTGGCTTTAAGTAGCCACCTGCCCTAGATACCAACTAATTAACATAATTTAGTGGCCGTTATAGAGAGGTTTTACTGTAGTGCCTGTTCAAATTTTCATCTAGTGCAATTTTGACTATTTCCGATTCAATCAAGCATTTGAGAAACTATTGATCAAGTGTCAAACAGCTTGGATCCTGATGAGACGCCGGGTTACTCGGCATCTCATCTGGATCCAAGTTGTTTGTAAATGCGACTCAAATTGCGCTTAAAGGCCATTAACTCTTCATCAGCTAAATGAACGTGTACTGCCAAATTCATTATCTGGCAGCTGTACATTATTAGAGTCTTAGTGAGTGAGTGAGTGAGTGAGTGAGTTGGGTTTAACGTCTTAGTGTCTCGTTCACTATCACTAACATACAGGGTATATACCATCAGGTAAGTTCATAGAGTCCTAAAAATGAAATTCAGCAAAAACATATATACACAGTAGAACCCATCTAAATCTTCCACCCAATGAATAGAAATTGTCATTGAAAGCAGGTGGTAGCTTAATGCAGTACGAAAGTAATGCAGATAGCTCCGGTGGGAGCTTTCTTCATTACTTTCGTACTGCATTAAAGTAAAGCGCGACCTTCAGACCAAGACCTATTCCTCGCCTACGTGATCGCTTTAGAAAAGTTTTACGGTTCCAGGAAAAGACGTGGCGGCTATAACATTTAACATGCTGGGCACATTTTCCTTGATCTAAAATGTTCCCTAATTTCAGATTTCGAAGCAGGCTTGCCACCATTTCTTCCCACGCACATGACAAGAGTGTCAAACAGTTTGGATCCGGATGAGACGCCGAGCGACTCGGCGTCTCATCTGGATCCAAGCGGTTTGCAAACGTAAACTCAGATTGCTCGCAGGTAATTCGCCTCTGCTTCAAGGGAATAATTGCTTGATTTGTTCAATACCGGTAAAAGATAAGAGCTAACATCGGTTTCATATCAACCAACAATTGCTTAGATAAAAAACTATAAAACAGCACTACAACATCTGGTGCACTTGCGTGGGCTATCATAATAGTATGACACGTTTGCATTACTTCGATTCAGCCGCCTTCAGTTATTAAAATTGGTATAAATGTCGGTCTTAAACCCTTTCCTTCATAAATGTCGGTCTTTAACCCTTTCCTTCATATAAACGTGCTTTCATGAATCTACAAACAGAGTAGACCCAGATCAGAGGGCTCCTGTAGGAGCCGTCTGATCAGGGCCTGTTCTGTTTGCTTATGGTATTTGATAGATTTGTTTCTTTAGTTTCTAAAACGGCAACAATGTTCCTCCTTCCGTATTTCGTTGTAACTATTTTGTTCATGAATAGTCAATAGGTATTGAAATTTAGAATAAGCATAGAACAGGGAAAGGGTTAACCTATTCCCGCATATTGACGCCTTTTGACGTTTCTGTAGAAGTCACTTAGTGAAACCATTGTGATAAATAGAGCATTTGCTCCACAGGAGCAAATGCTCTATTTATCACAATGGTTTCAAAACTACAAAATTCTGAGAAAAAAAAATCCTTTTCTCTAGTAAATGCTCCTTTTTGGTAGATTTAATCAAAGCGTTTGGATCTAGAAATAGCCTATGAGGGAATGGGTTAGAACAGGTTGTCGCTTAATGCAGGGTGAAATACTTTCACTCTGTATTATGCAGCCACCTGTTTGAAAATCTGGTTTAGATGGTTTATACTGAGCTTATTTTGCTCCCACGCCCATCCCAAACAACCCCCACAAATCTCGGTTTAGCACACCATCTTTTAATTTAATAATACAACTTAATAATGCTATGTCATCCTGGGTCTTACATCTTGATCGAATTTTATTCTGGTAAATGAGAACATTTAACTAGACTTCTTTCTCAGGTCTTCCATTAGTTTAACGAATGCTAAATTGAGTTTGCAATTAGTCTCTGTAACCCGTATCATAATGTGCCCGACCTGAGTGTCATAATTATGCACACAGGTTGGATCCTGATGAGATGCCGAGTGATTTAGCGTCTCGTCAGGATCCAAGCTGTTTGACACTTGATCCCTATTTTCTCCAAAATCTTGAACGTAAGTAAAATTTGTCACAGTTCAGGTGTTTTGCAGACATAATTGTTTTAGCACGATAGGGGTTAATGAACAGTAACTTGAGGTTCCAATTAGCTTCATACAGGAAATATACAGGATTAACCTTTAGCCTGCTGAGCGAAATTTTATTTGCAGAAAACGTCATCGATTTCAGTTGTCACTGTTCATTTATCTTGCATTTCTTTTCAACAGTACTGTCAGAGAATCAAACAGTTTGGATCCTGATGAGACGCCGAGTCACTCGGCGTCTCATCTGGATCCAAACTGTTTGCAAAGGTATTCACCCATCCGCCCGCAGTAGGCTAAACGTTAAACTAAATCAATTTGTTTGATTTTTCTCCTAATGAATTACATGACGTTGTGACTTAAACAGATACCAGAAATGGAAGGAAGAAAAGCCTTTATTTAGCATGGTATTGATAGCATCGTATTTCATCGTGTCATGTACGAGAGCGATTTGAAAAGTAGTTGTAACAGTCCAGTATTTTCACCATTTGCACGTGCAGCCACAATTATTGCATACCAATGGAAACAGTATTGATGTTTCTTGCCAACTGACCGGAAATAACACTATATTCACGTGCAAGAGCAAATTTAATGTGCAGCTGAAATGCATGCAGTATATCATACTGGGTGAAAAATGGTATACAGCAAAATCCCTCTAATGCGACCACCTAAAAGAGGTATAATTCTGGGTGGTAGAGGCAGGTGGTAGCTTAATGCAGGACAAAAGTAATGCAGAATTTCTGTATTACTTTTGTCCTGCATAAAACAACATCCTGCTTATAAAGACCGCCATGTTTATTTATTAAGTAGTCGCATTAGTGGGGTTCTACTGTATATGCAGATTTGTAGATAAGGTGCGTATTGATAATTCAAAATCTCTTCTTTCTCAGCCAAACCCTATCTTGCTACAGCTCATTAGAATCGCCCCTCTGAGGCGATTCTAATGAGCTGTAGCAAGATAGGGTTTGGTGGAGAAATATATATATTTTTTTTATTTCAATTAGATTTTCTAAGCCCCTTATCGACATCCATGTATACTATTTTTTTATATCCAGATAAGACGCCCAGAAACCCAGTGTCTCGTTCAGGATCCAATATAGTCGTGTGCTTCGATATACGTTGTTACTTAATGATCAATAATTTAAGAATATGGCATCAAGCACCAGGTTTAATTTTCAGAACAAAAACACTGTTGGGAATTGATGATAGATTAGTTTCTTTTTCAAAACTGACATTTGATGTCTGTTGAAATTTACAGTACATGTATATAATTAGTGGCAGTCACCCTTTCTCAGAAAGCCAAGACATATCGCAGCATTTGACCAAAACAACAAGTCAATACTTTTTCAAAGTTAAACAGTTTCAAGTCACAGTAAAATCCCACCAAGGCGATTGGCAAAAATAAAATATACTTCTGGACCGTAAATGCAGGTGGTAACTTATTTCATGACAAACGTCCTGCATTTAGCAACCACCTGTTTTAAAGATATCATTAACACATTCCCTCCTAGTCTCTGTAAAAGTCATATTTAGAAAGCAATGTGATAAATAGAGCATTTGCTCCATTGCAAAATAGCTCTATTTATCACAATGGTTTCAAAACTACACAATTTTATTTGTTCCCTTTTCTCTAGTTAATGCTCCTTTTGGGTTGATTAATTCAAAGAGGTTGGGTCTTAAAATAATCTAGGGGGGAATGAGTTCAGTAGTCGATTTAGAAGAGTTCTACTCGTACTGTCATGTATGCGGATAAAGTACAGACGACCGCTCTATAGGAGACGCTCTATGAGAGTATGGACTTTATTTGCATTGCACACAGTGTAGACCCAGATCGGACATTATGGCTGAAACGAAACATCTGATTAAGGTTAACACTGTATGGAAAGACATAGAACAACCTACAGTAAAACCTCTCTATAACGGCCACTAAATTACATCAAGTATTTTGAGTTAAAGGCAGGTGGCTGCTTAAAGCAAGGTGAAAGTAAAACAGAACGCTCCTATAGGAGCGTTCTGTTTTACTTTCACTTTGCTTTAAGCAGCCACCTGCCCTAAATACCAACTAATTAGTATGGTTTAGTGGCCGTTCCAGAGAGGTTTTACTGTACTACAAACTCTAAAGATTGTCATACAGTGTAGACACTAGCCAGAAGCCACGTCACCGACACGGTGGCTGATCTGGGTCAACACTGTTTGCAATGCAATACATGTAAGACTCCTTTTACCCCAAAGAAAGTAGTCTGAGTAACTCGGCGTCTCATCAGGATCCAAACTGTGTGTTACTGTAACTGTTTTTACACAAAAAAATAAAGAGAAATATAAAATGAAAATTGTAACAGACGACTAAAATTGCAGACGATAAAAGTTGTCAGCGAAAGAGTTAATGAGATTCTACTGTATATCAATATGGTCAATATTCTGTATTGTAAGTGGCATGTGTGTGTGTGTGGGGGGGGGGGGGCATTCAACCCATTGTAAGATTTTAACCCTATACTCCATAAATACGACTGTTAACGCCTCCGTTGTATGAATCGTCTGAACAACGTCTGTTCTGCTTGCTTATAAAGATCAGGGTCGAATGGCATAAAACTTCCGAGACGGAGTCTGCATGAGATCATTCTCAAGAGTATGATTGGTCAGATTCTGAGCGAGAGTCCGAGATCATTCTCAAGAATCTGATTGGTCAAGAAAAAGGTTGTATAACCTCAAGGCCTGATTTTACAGAGTATGTCGAGATCAGAACATTAAATATAAGCTTATAAATATTCATGAATACATGGCTATTCAAGAAGTGAAGTGTAAGACAAGATGTGAGGCCGAATACCTCAATATCTCATAAGCAACTAAACTGTTTTTGTTCTTGAAAAAGTAAAGTCAGTTTACCAGTGAAAGCTGCTGGCTTTCTCCAGTTGACAACATCCGGGCGCTGCAGGAAGTACTTCAGGGCGCTCGTGCTCTTCGCGTGACACATGTAAGTGTGTCGGAAAAACGCCTGGGTCTGAAACAGGAAAATGATAGGATCACTACATACGGAAAGTTTCCTTTAAACTAACCTTTAAGCAATTAAGAGAGCGAATTTTTGAACACGTTGCGAACAGTCTGGATCAAGTAACGCGGATTATAATCAGGACCCAAACTGCTAGACACTTTGATTTTATCAACTAAAGAAATTTGAGGAAATTAGCTTTGCGAAAATAGCTGCAAACACTAAATTGAACCCTTCGTGAACAGACTAATATTTGCAAAACATGGATGATCCAGATGAGATGCGGAGTAAATCGAAGACGTCATTAGAACCCAAGCCGGTCATCATTTTCTTAACCCTTTCCCTCATGTTAACGTGTTTTCACGCATTTGCAAACAGAGAAGACCCAGATCAGACGGTTCCTATAGGAGCCGTCTGATCAGGGTCTGCTCTGTTTGCTAGTATAATTGGAAAGCCCTGTTTCTTTACTTTCTCAAATGGGTACAATGCTCCAGTTTCCATATTTCATTATGTAACTATTTTGTCCATGAATATTCAGTAGGTACAGTGCTCCCTCTCTACAACGACACCCTTTGGGATACGACGATTGTATGTGTTGTTCAGAGGGAGTTGTTATAGGGAGGGAAAATCAAACATAATTAGCTTGTTTGCAGATCTCCAGATAAAGTGTATTTCGAGAACTAAAACCGTTATGCATCAATCAAACCCTATGTTGTGACCACTCTTTAGAATCGTCACAAAGTGACAACATAGGGTTTGATGGAGGCATAAAGAATATACGATGGAAAAAAGTTGTTTCTGAAGCCTTGTTGTTTCGGAAACAGTGACATGTATTGTTGTAAGGAGGGAATCGTTATTGAGAGGGCCGTTGTAGGGAGGGAGCACAGTATTGAGATTTTGAATAAACATAGAACAGGGAAAGGGTTAACCCTTTTCTCCATAAATACGCCTTTCTACGCCTCTGTAAAAGTCACCTCTTGAAACCATCGTGACAAATAGAGCATTTGTTCCTATAGAAGCAAATGCTCAATCTATTACAATAATTTCAAACTACAAAATTCTAAATTTTTCCATTTCTCTAGTTAATACTCCTTTTTGGTAGATTTATTCAAAGTGGTTGGATCTAAAATAGCCTATGAGGGAATGGGTTGAGCTTATCAACGCTGAATTATCAGAGCGAAATAACCTATTAATGTTAACCCTTTCCCTGGTTTAAAATTTAGTCCAGATTTAAATGCCTCCTGAATACTCATAGATAAATAGTTATAATGAAATATCGTAAGTGTAACATTTGAGCCGTTTTAGAAACTAAAGAAACATATCTATTAAATTCCATTAGCAAACAGAGCAGATCCTGATCAGACGGCTCCTATAGGAGCCGTCAGATCTGGGTCTACTCTGTTTGCAAATGCGTTAAAAGGCGTTTATATGAAGGAAAGGGTTAACTATAGATTCCAAAACTTGCTAGCGGATTTTGAATGACAAAAACAGTACAGACCCCGATAAGAAGGTCCCTCTAGGAACCCTCTGATCTGGGTCTACACTGCTTGAAAATGACAGTGCATGCAAATGGTTAAAACGGTTATAAGTAAACATTATAACTGGGGTCAGAGTACATGTAACACTCTGGAAGGGTCTATGTTACAAATAACTGAGGAGGGGGTGGGATGGGGCTAAAAGTTATTGCGAATTCGGTCATGACATTGCAAAAACTACGAGTAACTGGGCGTTTCATTTCGATCCCCCGTGACACCTATTTGGTTACTTGGGTGTTTTTTGTCGAGACCTACATTATCCTATTAACGCTTAGTATTCCAACGTCCAATTTCCCCTCGAACAAAGTTTGTAAAGTTGAAATATTCAATTTGGCGCTATTTTGATACCTTTAAATTAGATTGAAAGTGTAACAAATAGCGTAGACCATGATTATTTAAACTGACATAGTAACGAACAGTGTAGACCATGATCAATTAACCCATTCCCTCATATTGACGACTTTTGACGACTGTAAAAGTCACTTTGTGAAACCATTGTGATAAATAGAGCATTTGCTCCTATAGGAGCAAATGCTCTATTTATCACAATGGTTTCAAACTACAAAATTCTAAAGTTTTCCTTTTCTCTAGTTAATGCTCCTTTTCGGTAGATTTCTTCAAAGAGGTTGGATCTAAAAATAGCCTATGAGTGAATGGGTTAAACTGACATAGTAACAAATAGTGTAGACCATGGTCAATTTCACTGACATAGTAACACATATTGTAGACCATAATCAATTAAACTGACATGGTAATAGATAGTGTAGGCTCTGGTCAAACGGTTCAGGGTATACATAATTTGCCTAAGTTTTTTCTGCCGAATTACATTGATTAATTATTGCACTGTTGTCTTTAACATATACAGTAAAATCTGACTTAAGCGGCCATCAAAAAGAGGTCTAATTATGGGCCTGTAATAAGGCAGATGGTGGCTTAATGTAGGTCAAACGTAATGCAGAAAGCTCCTATAGGAATGTCCTGCATTACCTTTGCTCTGCATAAAGCAAGTACCTGCTTTTATGACTCAGGACTACGTTCAATAAATGAATGGCCGCTTAAGACAGGTTCTACTTAGGGGATAACCGTTGCGTATTTGAAGATTTGCAGCAGTATATCGGTGGTTTATATGTCGCAAATTTATTTGCGACATATAAACCACCGATATACTGCTGCAAATCTTCAAATACGCAACGGTTATCCCTATTCTAATGAAACCATAGATCCAGATGGTAAAAAACAAACAATACTTTAAGTCCTTTGATATTTTCTCTATGTCGTCATAGCATGACGTCATGAAACACCGCATATCTCCGCATTACGCATATAGAAAATAGTTCTCCCGGAACCTAGCAATTATGCTTATATTTAATATACCAAGAACTGGTGTTTTCACTTGATACTTTGATTTTCACAAATGAAAACCGTTAAGTCATAGTCCGTTGAATTTCTGACGGTAGGTCCCTTTCAAAACTACGAAAGATGAATCAAATTTGACCTCGACATTGCTCGAAATTCCACAATAATTGTGCACATTGACAACGGAATTATTTATTTTTAAATTGTTTGCAATGTGGAACTGGTTGCATATTCAAGATACTTTGGCTGATTGGTGTATTTGATGAGAATGATGATAGGCCAAGTGGACGTGCAAATGGAAATTATCAGGAGCGACACTCTACAGGCATGTTTGGAATTTGCAAAGAGCCCTCGAGTGGTCTAGAGTGGGTGGGGCGAATTCTCATTATGGGACTGTCCTTGAAGAATTGAAGAATACTGCCGCTTCTGATTGTCGGACGAGTCGGCATTATAGCTTCGGACACTGGCTTCATTCTGATGACCGGACTTATTCATTATTTCCCTGGTTTTGACACCAGCATAGGCCAACAGCTAGTGCATGATTGCGGTCTCTCGGACACTATTAGTTACGCGGTTATTTGGCAGGGTGTACGGGCTGGTATGACCGGGTTAGATCCCGTATTTCCTGAGGCGTTAGCCGAAGGAAATACGTGGTCTAACCCGGTCATACCAGCCCGTACACCCTGCCAAATTACCGTGTAACGAATTTATTACCAGTCAGAGATCCGATTTACCTAATTAAGAAACGAACAACTCTTATTTTGCTGACATTAGATCCTTAATTGTATGACGACATGACAAAGAAAACATGACGTCATCACAGGGCAAATATGACGTCGTCTCAGAGCAATTTCGAAAGAGGAATTGAAACTTCATTTGTAAACATTAACGGTAACACGTTGTACTGATAAGTTGATAGTGTTAATTTGAGGAACGTATGGGGTACATTTTTTTACGTTTATTATCGATTATTTGGTCGTAATCCATCCAGAATTATTGGAGTAAGGACGATATGAAAGTTCGAATCGATGCTAAAAATAAAAACAAAACGAATGACGTCACGCGTCAAATTTGAATAATTCTGTATTCTCCGTGGAAGCCGCTGTATACGGTACTGTACACCCCGGCAGTTTTTGGCAAACTGACCAATCAAATTCCAAGGATTTACTCTGACTGGTAATAATATTAGTTACACGGTTATTTGGCAGGGTGTACGGGCTGGTATGACCGGGTAAGATCCCGTATTTCCTGAGGCGTTAGCCGAAGGAAATACGTGGTCTAACCCGGTCATACCAGCCCGTACACCCTGCCAAATTACCGTGTAACGAATTTATTACCAGTCAGAGATCCGATTTACCTAATTAAGAAACGAACAACTCTTATTTTGCTGACATTAGATATCTAATTGTATGACGACATGACAAAGAAAACATGACGTCATCACAGAGCAAATATGACGTTGTCTCAGAGCAATTTCGAAAGAGGAATTGAGACTTCACTTGTAAACATTAACGGTAACACGTTGTACTGATAAGTTGATAGTGTTAAATTGAGGAACGTATGAGGTACAGTTTTTTACGTTTATTATCGATTATTTGGTCGTAATCCATCCAGAATTATTGGAGTAAGGACGATATGAAATTTCGAATCGACGCTAAAAATAAAAACAAAACGAATGACGTCACGCGTCAAATTTGAATAATTCTGTATTCTCCGTGGAAGCCGCTGAATACGGTACTGTACACCCCGGCAGTTTTTGGCAAACTGACCAATCAAATTCCAAGGATTTACCCTGACTGGTAATAAAGTGACTTGTGTTTTAAAACTTTTGACGAAACAAGCCTCAGCAGAAATTGTTTTCATCATTTCGTTCAGCACACGCTCACCAACAGGCCAGGATGTGTATATGATTCTTCATAATCGACTGAACGTTTGGGTTACTGAATGAAATGGTTCGATCACGGGAGCAGTTTTATCAGGTATGTTTTCAGAGATTTACATGACATGTTTCCTGCATGACTCATAAATTGTACTTTTGTCAGAGATCTTAGGTTTTCTATTATATGTATACCACGAAGAGCGAAATTCAAGGTTATGTCAAACCACTTTTCTTTGGAAAGATTTGTGATTTATGACAGAGAGGAAACCTGAGTTTTTTAGTGTTTTCAGATCATTGTCTGTGATCGGTTGGTAATGTTTAAGTGTTGTCAGGCCCTTCTTAAATAGTTTCAGCATGGATATAAAGCTCACAGCTACATGGTTATATACCTTAAATCTTATATTTACAGGGTGCAAGTGCCACAAACACCTCAAAACAGAATAGAGGAAGAGAAACGTTTGTTCAATGACAGTGAATTAGATCAACATGTGAAATAAATGGACTCAGGATCAACTTGTGGGAATTTGCGATAGATATTTGAATAGAATCGCCAGACTCACATTGACTACAACCATAAAATGTGTTGAAAAAAACAACAAGCAAAATGAAAACATTTGACATTTCATTCATCCAGTGTCTTCGTTCATTCAGACCCATTCATTCAATTTTACTATTAATGCGCGTATGAATATTTCGTAGTAAATTTTCTAGTGATTCGGTTTCCGACAGTATATTCATTTTTCCGACAGTATATCGGTGGTTTATATGCTTCAAATTTTGTCACGTGGACCAATCAGAATGCGTGTTACAAAAATGTTGCATTAGAATGTAAATTACTTTAACCCATTTGCTCCGAGTGGATTCTTCCATGTTTATATATTGGATTAGTCCATTTTTTATCTGAGGGGTGCCTGGCCTAACTTTTCAATTTCGTTTTGTTTTATATTGAAATTCCTATCAGCAAACAGTGTAGACTCTGATCAGACGCCGCATTATGCGGCGTCTGATCAGAGTCTACATGTTTGCCTACGTCCCATTCATGGGATCGTGGGAGCAAATGGGTTAATTGTGCCCAGGCATAAAACCACAAAAGTGCTTAAATGCCATTGGAAGACTGGTAAATGTTTTGTTTCCCAGAATGAAAATCACTTCAGGGCGACCTTGTTTACCCGACAAAGTATAAAGAATAGCATTTTCTCACGTTCGCTTTTCTTTTTTGTACAATCGAATCAAATGAACTTGGCAAGTAATTGCACATCAAGCATGAATAAGTAAGGCTCAAAAGAAATGGAGCTCCTGTAATGTAAAATGACAACTGCAGCCTGGTTTCCAATTTTAAACACGAACCTAATTACAGCTTGTTCTAAGCTATTTGCAGAGCAACATACAGTAAAACCTCTCTATAATGACCACTAAATTGTGCTAATTAATTGGTATTTTGGGCAGGTGGCTGCTTAAAGCAAGGTGAAAGTAAAACAGAACGCTCCTTATGCAGCCACCTGCCTTTAACACAAAATATTTAATGTAATTTAGTGGTCGTTATAGAGAGGGTTGTACTGTAATTATAAAGATGCGTTCTCAAATACTAAAATCGTCCTCGGTGGAGAAATAAAGGAGTTATTCTTGAAAATGTTTTACTTTACGCGTCTTATTTGGACCTCTGCATTGTAATCATAACGTTTACTTTTCCATTAATATCAACCCTTTCCTTCATTTAACCCTTTCCCTGTTCTATATTTATTACAAATGTCAATACCTATATGAATATTCATTAACAAAATAGTAATAAAGAAATATGGAAAGTGGAACATTGTAGACATTTTAGAAGGCAAATAAACTGATCTATCAAATGCTATTAGCAAACAGAGCAGACCCTGATCAGACGGCTCCTCTAGGAGCCGTCTGATCTGGGTCTACTCTGTTTGCAAATGCGTGAAAACACGTTTACATGAGGGAAAGGGATAAACAACTTTTTCGCATTTGCAAACAGAGTAGACCCAGATCAGAGGGCTTCTATAGGAGCCGTCTGATCAGGGTCTGCTCGGTTTGCTAATGTAATTTGATATAGTTTTCTTTACTTTCTAAACTTGCTACAATCTTCCACATTCCATATTTCATTATTTATAACTATTTTTTCCATGAATATTTAGTAGGTATTGAAATTTTGAATAAGTATAGAACAGGGAAAGAGTTGATATACATGTGTTTTTATTAAACCCTCTGAATGAAGAATATTCATGCTGGAATGTCCTATCATTGATTAACTCTTTGCACGCTCTTTAAAATGTGATTACCTATACAACACTTTGGATCCAGATAAACCACCGCATAATGCGGTCATATTTTGCAAAACATGAGCGAAATTCTACTTTAAGAATTGAAGCAGACGACAAATGTTGCAGACGAAAACTTACAAAGAGTTAATTATAGAATGCATTTACTATGATGAGACTGCTAAAGGACTCTGAATAACAACCAGTCCACTAGGAATCACAGCTCTGGGACTGCACTGTTTGTAACCAGTCCACTAGGAATCACTGCTCTGGGACTGCACTGTTTGTAACCAATCCACTAGGAATTCTCTGCTCTGGGACTACACTGTAACCAGTCCACTAGGAATTCTCTGCTCTGGGACTGCACTGTTTGCAACCAGTCCACTAGGAATTCTCTGCTCTGGGACTGCACTGTTTGCAACCAGTCCACTAGGAATTCTCTGCTCTGGGACTGCACTGTTTGCAACCAGTCCACTAGGAATCACTGCTCTGGGACTGCACTGTTTGCAACCAGTCCACTAGGAATCACTGCTCTGGGACTGCACTGTTTGCAACCAGTCCACTAGGAATTCTCTGCTCTGGGACTGCACTGTTTGCAACCAGTCCACTAGGAATTCTCTGCTCTGGGACTGCACTGTTTGCAACCAGTCCACTAGGAATCACTGCTCTGGGACTACACTGTTTGTAACCAGTCCACTAGGAATTCTCTGCTCTGCTCTGGAACTGCACTGTCTGTAACCAGTCTACTAGGAATGCTCTGCTCTGCTCTGGTACTGCACTGTTTGCAACCAGTCCTTTAGGCATTCTCTGCTCTAGGACTGTACTATTTTCAACCAGTCCACTAGGAATTCTCTGCTCTGTGACTGTATTGTTTGTAACATGTCCACTAGGAATGCTCTATGGAACTGCACTGTTTGCAGCCAGTCCACTAGGAATGCTCTGCTCTGTGACTACACTGTTTGTAACCAGTCTACTAGGAATTATCTGCTCTAGGACTGCACTGTTTGTAACCAGTCCACTATGATTTCTCTGCTCTGCTCTGGGACTGCACTGTTTGCAACCAGTTCACTAGGAATTCTCTGCTCTAGGACTGCACTGTTTGTAACCAGTCCACTAGGATTTTCTCTGCTCTGCTCTGGGACTGCACTGTTTGCAACCAGTCCACTAGGAATTCTCTGCTCTGGGACTGCACTGTTTTCAGACGCAAGTAATCCAATTGGGGAAAAGATGCTTACCTATGCAAGCAGTTGTATCATTAGGATCCAAACTGTATGTTAACGTGACTATGTTTTTAAAACGAAAATGAAAAATAATAATAATGAAAGTTGTAGCAGACAAAAATATTTGCAGACGACTCAGTTTGGTTCAGTAAGAATCAAAAGGCTGCATGAATAAACCCCGTGGAAGATTAACCCTTCTCATGTTGAAAATTAAAGTCTGCCTAATCTCTGATTTGCTGAATATTTTACTGACGTGATTTGTTAATATTTTGAGAAACTGATGACCGGGTTTCAAACAGCTTGGGTCCAGATGAGACGCCGAGTTACTCGGCGTCTCATCTGGATCCAAGCTGTTTGCAAATGCTAGCCAAGGTGCGCCTAACAGGAAAATGATTAAATCAAAATACAGTGATGGTAAACCACCAAGGTCATTAAAACAGTAGAATATGTATTAAAGCGGGTGAATGAACGTTCAACAACTACTGACGTGTTTAATTCACGTGTTTATGATAGGCGGTACGTATTCATTATGTCATTATTAGTACATGTACCCCACCGGTAGGTTGGGGGACTATAGGTTTGCTCGATTCCGTCTGTTCGTCCGTCCGTCACACTTCTTGTCCAGGCCACATCTCCTACAAAGTTAGGCCGAATTCATTATAATTCATTATTCCCCTTTTTCATATTTTCTTGTCCGGACAATAACTCTTTATCTACTGGTTCAATTGATTTCAAACTTCACACATGGAACAATCATGATGAGAGAAAGTGTCATGTACAGGAGACATAACTCTAGCATTAATAGTTTTGTAGTTATTCCCCTTTATCAGATTTTCTTGTCCGGACAAGAACTTTTTATTTACTGGTTCAATTGATTTGAAACTTCACATATGGAACAGGCGTGATGAGAGGAAGTGTCATGCGCAAGGGCCATAATTCTAACATCAATATTTATGGAGTTAGTTTCCTTTTTCATATTGCTTTTCTTATGCTTTTTACAAATACCATTCAGGTTGGTCATGTATATACCATGGTCAACTATACCATGGGTGTGTGGGTCGGATGAGTGTTTTTTTTAATCCGGTGGGGGACTTATATATGTATTGCATAGCAATACAAACTTAACTTGACTTAACTTAACTTATGTATTGCATAGCAATACAAACTTAACTTGTTACTTGCATGAATGTCGAACAGAGAAAGCGTCAAGATGCATATTCAAATTCTAAAATCGCAATTTCTCCACCAAACCCTATGTTGTGACTACTCTTTAGAATCGTCTCTTCGAGACGATTCTAAAGAGTGGTCACAACATTGGGTTTAGCGGGAAAATAAGGAAGCTATCCTTTAAATGGTTTTAAGTTTAGGCATCTTATCTGGATCTTTGAGAGAGACTTTAGTTTACATGTTTCAATTTACCTCATTGTCGTCAGAAGTACGGACGATGATGGATGTCCATTCTGGCCAAGCGTCCACTATTACTTCCTTGCCTGGCAACAGGCCATTGATAAAGTTCCGTATCACATAGAAAATCTGAAATATTCAAATATTTGTCCATAAAATTTAAAGCAGACGATATTGTTAGCAGACGAAAATCATTTGGCGCCAAAAGAGCCATTCATATATATATATATATACAGTAGAGACTCGCGTAAGGAACCGTCTGATCATGGTCTGCCCAGTTTGCTTATGAAATTACAGATAAATCTGACTTCGTAGTGTCTACAATTATCAAACACTCTTGTGTATATATGCCACTTTAAAATTTCAGCTAATAAATATTCATGATTTCACTATCTCTTACATGAGTATTCAACAGTAAGGGTTGAAGAGTAAAACATGAATATGTATATCTCTATAAAACCTTAACCCTTTCATCAATGGATATTCATGTAAGAAAAAACGACGTCATGAATATTAATTAGATGAATTAGTATGACAGCTCAAAGATATATGTATTTTAAGCCATGGCAGGAACTGCAAAATCATATCTATAGTATATCATAAGCAAACAGAGCAGACCCTGAACAGACGGCTCCTATGGGAGCCGTCTGATCTTGGTCTTCTCTGTTTGCAAAGACATGGAAAGGCGTATTTATGGAGTAAATGGTTCGTTTCTTGTGGCAATGGTAGTGTTTTAGCACGTTTAGGTGTTTCGTGAATGTATTTGTAAAATCAACCCTTTCCCTAATGAACATTCGTGCATGAATTAATCACTTCATGCATATTCATTAGCTTTCAATTTCAAAGGGTAAAGTATTCAAGGAAATGTTTACTTAGATCAGATCAGGATCAGATCTAAAAGACTATTTGTATATTTATTCATAAGCAAACAGAGCAGACCCTGATCAGACGGCTCCTAAAGGAGCCGTCTGATATGGGTCTACTCTGTTTGCCAAGGCGTTAAAAGGTGTTTATATGTATGAAGGAATGGGTTGATGTCCTACCCTCAATGATGCGCTTAATGTATCTACATGTATAAATAAACATGGGTGTGTCTACAATTTTTACAGTTTGAACCATAAAAGTATTGGTACACCTGTAACTGTTCCTATATTAATTTTTACCTCATGAATATTAATATAAATATGTATCACTTTATAGATATATATTCATTAACTGCGATTTTAAAATGCTACATGTACACCAGGCATTTGTATCCGTGAAAGAAACTGTAGAACTAGTTCTATAAAGATCCCTGGGCAAATAGAGTTTTCCGCATGCCATGCTTGCTTACAGACTATCTTAGGTCGGAATCTATACTATTGGCCATAGCGATATATTAATTTATTTTATATAACAATATAAGAAAATCACTTCAAACCTTGAAGGCCAGGCAGAGCTACAGATCAGGGTGCGTACCCAAATACTAAATCATCAAACCCTATACTGTTACCACTCTTTAGAATCGTCTCTCCGTGATGATTCTAAAGAGTGGTCACTGTATAGGACTTACCGGAGAAATAAATGAGTTATTTTTGAAAATGTTTTAATTCACGCATCTTATTTGGAGCTCTGGCCAGGATAAGGACGGTATTTCAGAAACTCTTTGATTCGAGTCTGCAAGATTTAAGGACGTGTCCTCCTCCGTATACAGAGTTTATATTTACCAGTTTTAACCTTTACTCCATAAATACGCCTTTCTATACCTTGGAAACCGTCTGATCAGGGTCTACTCTGTTTGTTTATTATATAATACAGTAAAACCTCTCTATAACGGCCACTAAATTACATCGAGTATTTTGTGTAAAGGACAGGTGGCTGCTTAAAGCAAGGGGAAGGTAAAACAGAACGCTCCTATAGGAGCGTTCTGTTTTACTTTCAACTTGCTTTAAGCAGCCACCTGCCCTAAATAGCAACTAATTAACACACTTTAGTGGCCGTTATAGAGTGGTTTTTACTGTATATGTATGCTTCTGCAGTTTCTGCCATGGCCAAAACTTCCCGTGTCCATGTGCAATTATAACAATTAATCTAATTAGTATTCACGATGTCATTATTTCTTACATGAATATTCATGGAGTAAAGGGTTACGACAGCAAATACGCATTAAAACCTCTCTTAAGAGACCACCAAAAGACGCCTGATTTTGCGTCTTAAAAGCGTGTGTTGTCATACTGGAGGGCGCAAGAGTGATGCTCCTTTGAGCACCTTTGAGCTTGCACTCCACATTGCTTTCTCTCTGCATTAAGCAAGTTCTATCTGCCTTTAAAGACACTCGTGAATATTCATTAACCATTTCCCTCATATAAACGACTTTTCACGCATTTTCAAATAGAGTAGACCCAGATTAGACGGCTCCTATATGAACCATATGAATAGGGTCTGCTCTGTTTGCTATTGACATGATATCTATAGATCTGATTAAATTTGAAAAATCCCTTGAGAAATTTACATTAAGTTGCTAATAAATACATGTATGTATGATGTCATTATTTCTTACATAACTACTGAACAGGGAAGGGTTAGGAGATTTCCTTATGGATGTTCTACAGTAATGTATTTGGGTTATTCGTGGAGATTGCAAACGAATTAACATACATTCGTCATTGCATGCACATTTGCTTTCATGCTATGTAGATAACAACAATAGTCTGTACTTAACACGTGAGTCGTAGTCATGCACAAATTCGACATCGAGAACATTTAATCATACAGTAAAACCTCTCTTAAGCGACCCTTCGCTAAGCAAATACGGGTGGTTCATTCCCTCCTAGACCCAACCTCTTTGAATACATGTACCGAAAAGGAGCATTAATTACAGAAAAGGAAACTTTTAGAAGTGTGAAGTTTTGAAATCAGTGTGATAAATAGAGCATTTGCTCCTATGAAATGCTTTATTTATCATAATGGTTTCAAAAGGTGACTTTTACAGAGGCGCTAGAAAGCGTCACTAGGAGGGAACAAAGGTGCCAGACGCATGCTGGGACTCGCCCCCGGAACCCCCCCCCCCCCCCCACTTCAGTTATGCTCGAAGTATATAAAACTAACCTAAAATTATCTATTTGAACCCTAAACCACTCTGAAAAAAAACCCAAGAAAATACGACCCGGGTCGCCTTTTCACACATTTGCAAAGAGTGTAGACCCAGCTCACACGGCTCCTACTACTGTTTTCAAATGCGTTAAAATGCGTTCATGTGAGGGAATAGGTTAAAGACCACCAAACTAAGGTCTATGTCTGACTCTGAAACGCTGGTAATAGTTTAATGCAGGACTTCTGTCACGCGTTAAGCAACCACCTGCCTTTTAACCCTTTCCTTCATAGATGCGCCTTCCTACGCCTCTGTAAATGTCACTTTTTGAAACCATTGTGATAAACAGAACATTTGCTCCTTGGGAGCAAATGCTCTATTTATCACAATAGTTTCAAAACTACAAAATTCTAAAAGTTTCCTTTCCTCTAGGAAAAATTATATTTTTGTAATTTGTAACTATTATGATAAATAGAGCATTTGCTCCTATAGGAAAAAATGCTCTATTTATCACAATGGTTTCAATGTGTTATTTTTACAGAGGCGTAGAAAGGCGTATTTATGGAGGAAAGGGTTAAATAGTTCAAGGTATACAATTCTAAAATTTCAGCAAAATATCGTTTCGTGAAATATGAAATGTCTCATCATCATAAGATACCTGTATCAGTGATATCATTTTCTCCTGATTAATTTAATGATGCCGTGTCCATTGCTGTATCACGCTGGGTATGCGTGAATCAACTTTGTGCAAGCCGTTTCGACTCAGACCAGACGCGTTGAGATTCTACATCAATTCATAAACCCATTCATACTGTAAATTTAGTGTATGTTTAATCCTTTACCTGTTTAAAATTCATGTACATATCAATGACGTCATGAATATTAATTAGTCTATTTTTTCATGATGAAACAAGGAGACATGAATGTTTTACTTTGACAGAAGCTTTCCAATCAGATTTGTGTAATTTTATAAGCAGACCCTGGTCAGACAGCTCCTATATATATAAGTTGGCGCCTCATCAGGATCCAAACTGTTTGCCACTCTCGATGCTGTTTGGAAAAGAAACGTCGATGGTTGAAGCAGACAACAATCTCATCAGACGAAATGGAATGACGGGAACACACAGACGACAAGAAATGGAGCATAAAAGAAAAGCTCACTTCTTCCCAGGCTTTCACATACTTAAAACGCAACATATTTATTTTCCCTTACACCCTTTAAATACTGAATATTCTAAGTCGAACGACCAAATATTGTTTAATTATGGACTCACTAAGTATGTATGGCTTAAATTTGCCAGACTCTTTTCAATGACAAACAGTGCAGACCCTGATCAGAGGGCTCCTTCAGGAGTCCTTTGATCTGGGTCTACACTGTTTGTTAATGTCAGTACGCTTGTTTCCAGCATTTAAATGGTTCAGACATATTTTTTTTCAAAAGGTCGTCAGTTTCAAATTTCAAAGATTGGAAAGTATCAAATATTTTAATTGGTGCTCTGAGACGCAGGCTCGCGTAACACATATCTGCATAATTACGGTGTCAGTCAAAGAAATATGAAGACGATTTTTTTATCTTTGTATTGCTGAACAAAAAAGATGTAAACTCAAATGTGTATCGAAAAATGATGTCAACTCACATGTGTATCGAAAAATGATGTAAACTCAAATGTGTATTATTAACAAGAGTGTTCGGAGGAACACGTGTGTCACCTGCTCGCAGCTGACACAAAACCTTATTGTTAATGTGAAAAGGGGGAATAACTCAAAATATATTGATGCTAGAGTTGTGGCCCTTGTGCATGCCACTTCCTCTCATCATGCTTGTTCCATGTGTGAAATTTGAAAGCTCTATACTGATTAGTTTAGAAATGAGAGCCGACAAAGAAAGTGTGACTGACAGACAGACATACAGACAGACGGACAGACAGACGGACGGACATACAGACGGACAGACAGACATACAGACAGACAGACAGAGAGACAGACAGACAGACAGACAGACGGAAAGACAGACAGACGACGGAAAAGTGATCCCTAAGTGACACACTGCCTCTCGGCATTTGACACAAAAATGATGACGACAGTTTTCCTGTGTTTATTTGCCATTATAGATATTCAGCTAATAAATATTTATGCTGTAATTATTTTTACATGATTCCTGGAGCTAATGGTTTAACCCTTCGCTTGCTGAATTTTAAAACACATTTCTCCTTCTTTACCCATGCCCTGTTGTATAATTACATATATCTTCACTGTGTACAAGTATTTCGCTGTGCAATCACTGCTGTGGAGTGCGCTGGTTGCACAATCAACTTGTAAATAGTGCATACCCTGATAAGACAGCTCCTGCAGGAGCTGTCTCATCTGGGTCTTCACTATTTATAGGTAGGAATATTGACGTGAATAGCAAGCGAAGGGTTAAGACCGATTACAATATAAGCAAGTCAAATTCCGACCATTGTCCTGGTGTAGTCTGCGTAAAGTGTAATCTGCGGATATCCTTACTTCCGAAACATTCAAGCGTTATTGCTCCAGTGTCTTGAGCTTATATCCCGCCGAGTAACTCGGCGTCTGATCTCTGTCCAAGGTATTTGAAAATGTAACTTAGGGCACGTTTAACACTTTCGCTGCCAATGTCGCATATGTGATTAAATTATGCAAAAGGTTGGGTCCAGTTGAGACGCCGAGTAATTCGGCACCTCATAAGGATCCAAACTGTTTGTTACTGTTGTTACGTGTTTGGAAGAAAATGCGAGAAAATAAACAAGCGAAATTAGTACAGTAAAATCTCGATTATTCGAACACTAAAATACATAATTATTATAAACTATCTTTAAGACAGGTGGCAGCTTAATGCATGGTGGAAGTCATGTAGAAAGCTCCTAGAGGAGCTTTCTACATGACTTTCACCATGCATTAAGCAGCCACCTGTTTAAAAGGGTCTTAATTTTTCTATACAGAAAGTTCGATTAATCGATATTTTACTGTAACAGACAACTTTTGCAGACGACACTATGTGGCAGTCAAATAGTTAAAAACAGGATTAAGGTAAAAGTAGTCGAAAATATAGTAACTCGAGTATTATAGAATGTAATATGAACTTGCCTCTCTAAACAGTTCACTAACTTAATCCTTTGAAAACAAAATTCCTACTCAAATTATGATCCGGTGCAATCCAGCTTCTGAGAAAGAATTGACCGAGCGTCAAACAGCTTGGATCCAGATGAGACGCCGAGTTACTCGGCGTCTCATCTGGATCCAAGCTGTTTGCAAATGACAGCCAGGCCACGATTTAGCGGCTATGGGTTAATGGGTTATAAATTGTCGCGTATATAATAGTATTGAAACCAGTTGAAACCAGAATGTGCCAGGTTGTATTTCAGCTAAATATCTTTAAGATCTTTTGACCCAGATGCGCAATATCTAGGTCACAGATTAGTGTGATATGATATTACGTACAGACAGGTAACAAAAATGTAAACAATGCCGAAATGTTAGTCACATGAAGTGGATTGCACGGTATATGTATCATCGAGGTCACGATGACTAGGGTAGCATATCCACCCAAAACACCCGATTATATTACACTTATACGAGACCCTTGTGCCCCTCCCTGTCCCACAAAACCCCAACATATCTAAAGGGGCACTGTTTAAAGAGGAAATGTTCAAAACGGCCCATACGTACCCATGAATGTATGAACTCAATCATTTATGAATATTAACCCTTTCGCTGCCAATGCCGGATCTGTGAAGAGTTACTCGGCGTCTCATCAGGATCCAAACTGTTTGTTACTGTTACTATGTTTTTGAAATCAAAATGAAGAAAATAAAAAAAAATGAAAATTTATAGCAGACGACAAAGTTTGCAGACGACAGAGTTTGGCAGCGAAAGGGTTAATTGACCGAATGTTTATAATGGCATACAGTGTTACAGTATCAACACTCGCATTCTTTTACTATGGAAGAAACCGTCGCTTCAAATCTATCTTATTCCTTTTAAAAGCAAACAGGGCAGACCCTGATCAGACAACCCCTACAGGAGTAGTAGCAGTACTTATAACAGGTGCGCACTCAGACACTAAAATCATATTTTCTCCGCCATGCCCAATGCTGTGAGTCTGTGACCACTCTCAAAGAGACAATTCTAAAGAGCGGTCACAACATAGAGTTTGGTAGAGAAATAAAGAAGTTATTCTTGAAAATATTTTAGTGTACGCGTTTTATCAGGACCTCTGTAATACCCTGATCTGAAGTCATGCTTTGTGCGCAAAGACTGGTCTGGGTCTGCACTATGTGCTAGTTCAAATTTCTGTTTGTACACCTCGTTGTCAGAGTGTGTTTTTTTCTTGGAAATGCCAAACATTAGCCTTGATCAAACTAACCAAGGTCATGGTTTGGGGTTTGGCGGCTTGAAGGTCGGGTACAGCCCAAACATTTGAGTATGCATGTTATTACTTGTAGCACTTTTGTCTTTATTGCACCGGTAATTCGTTCAGGAAACAGCATAGAGTACATTTCTATACAAATAAAGTATTCTTATCAGTTTCAATGTATCCGGTATTGTAGACAAGTTGATCACGGGTTTTAGCACCCGAATTATCTTATCCAAACTTCCGGGTGGCTTGAGACGTTGTTGTTCGGGTTTGTGCAAATAAAGCAATCAGAAAACTCTCTCCTGTTCGAAAACGCCTCTCATTTATTTGAATATATGGCTTGTTTAACAGTTTACCTCATAAATATAATGTAAGAAACTAGAAAAATTATAGTGATCTGATTCAACCCAAAAACTATAGGCGTCTTCCTCTGATGATACTATGCACATGCCCTTAATATGAAACCAATATGTGAAGTACTGTTTGAATTATCGCTTCTGATGGCAGAAACCGTGTAATCAATTCTACAAAGAAAGCAGACCCTGATTGAATGGTTCCTACAAGAGCCGTCTGATCTGGGTCTACTATAATGGCAAAGGCGTCATACGGCGTATTTATAGAGTAAAGACATGAAGCAACCATCTGCTTTGTAACACTTTTATGTTCAATAAATGAATGGCCACTTATGACAGGTTCTACAATAATAAATAATAATAATAACAATAATGATAATGATAATAATAAAAAACAATAATAATAATAGTAATAATAATAATAATGCTGATGACAATGATGATGATGATGATAATAATAATAATAATTCTAATAATAATAAACAACAACAGCAACAACAACAACAACAATAATAATAATAATAATAATAATAATAATATAATAATAATAATAATAATAATAATAATAATAATAATAACAATAATAATAATAATAATAATAATAATAATAATAATAACCCCTGTCGAACTGTTCAACTGACATGTATATCTGCTACAGTTTGTACTTAGTATAATCATGTAACGATGTCAATGCCCAGTATTTACGTCTGATATGGGATTATGACACCCGGCTGTGAGATTAACGACATAACCTTATTGTATGCGTAATCAACCTTTTACCTCATACGGACGCATTGTCACTTCTTTGCAAACAAAGTAGACCGAGATCTGTCGCCCTAGCTGGGTCTGCTCTGTTTGCTTATGAACTCATACTATGATTATAAACTGTTTATGCAGGATCTGCCCAAACCAACCACTCCTGCATGCGTATACATTATACAAAATCACTGAAACGTATTCACGGTGTCATCATTTCTTATACGAATATTTACAGCAGAACCTGTCTTAACCCATTACCTCATAGGCTATTTTTAGATACAACTTCTTTGAATAAATATACCGAAAAGGAGCATTAAATAGGGAAAAGGATTTTTTTTAGAATTTTGTAGTTTGAAACCAATGTGATAAATAGAGAATTTGCTCCTATAGGAGCAAATGCTCTGTTTATCACAATGGTTTCACAAAGTGACTTTTACAGAGTCGTCAAAAGTCGTCAATATGAGGGAATGGGTTAAGCGATCTCATTATTTGGTCTTAAAACAGGTGGTTGCTTAAAACAGGTGGTTGTTTAATACAGGCCAAACGTAATACAGAAAGCTCATTCTGTCTTACTTTTGACCTGTATTAAGCTACCACCTGCCTTACAGACCTATTGTAATACCTGATTTTATGACCGCTTAAGACAGGTTCTACTGTATGTTGTCAAACGTTACATGTAAAATTCCTATAGCCCTGCCCAAATTGTGACGGTGTCTTTTATGTAAATTTGAATAATTTTGAAGGATTATTCAATTTGACTAAATAATTCATTCGGTTTGACGTACGTAAACTAGTTTGAATTAAAGTCTCCCAGTTGCAAAATGTTTTTTTTTGTTTAGTTTAGTCAGCAATAAAGCTTAAAGATGTACTCCATGCCTTCTTTCTAACTACTTTGGTGTGTCGCTACTCCCATTTGTAAAAAAAATACATATAATCAACTGATGTCTAGGTGAAATCTTCCCCACGAAAATATTTATTTGTTGCATCAAGGGGATAATTACGAATCTGTTCAAACAGCTGACACCCAACAGACTGCTATTTACTTCTTGCCATCGGTAAATTGAGTTTAAATTTGACCCGTATCCTGTTGTATTAACTCTTTCCCTTATGTAAGCGCATTTTGGCGCATATGCAAACAGAGTAGACCAAGATCAGACGGCTCCTACAGGAGCCGTCTGATCAGGGTCTGCTCTGTTTGCTTATGGTGTAATATAGTTCTGATTCTACAGCTTCTGCCTGAACCAAAATGTCATGTGTCCATATGCCATTAAAAAAATAATCTTATTAATATTCATGACGTCATTATTTCCTACATGAATATTTATCAGGGAAAGGGTTAAAGTAAAAGGCTAAGTCTCTACTTACAACGTGTTTTAGAAAGGCATAAACTTACATAAAAATATTTATATATATGCTGTACTTCTTTTCAGCATACAGTAAAACCTCTCTATAACGACCACTAAATTACATCAAGTATTTTGTGTTAAAGGCAGGTGGATGCTTAAAGCAAGGTGAAAGTAAAACAGAACGCTCCTATAGGAACGTTCTGTTTCACTTTCACCTTGCTTTAAGCAACCACCTGCCCAAAATACCAACTAATTAACATAATTTAGTGGTCGTTATAGAGAGGTTTTACTGTACATGTATATCGTAAGGAAACCAATCGAAAAAACACCGAAGAACACAATACTCCCATGTATTTGATACCGAAGACCTGATATTAATAGGCAATGTGTTAGTATTTATTCGGTTTGGTTTGGTTTTTATCGGGTTTTACGTCCTATGGGAGCTGTCTGGTCTGGGTCTAATTTGTTTGCAAAGGCGCAGAAAGGGGTATTTATGGAGTAACGGGTTAAAGAAGTTTCACGATGCATGTAGTTACGACTAAAATGCGCTTTCTAATGAGCTTATTCACGGACCCAGGCCTGTTTTAGAACGTAAACAAGCAGTTATAGAATTGCTCAGACGCCCGTATTATCCATTTATTTACTTTATACGTTTGCAAGAGAGCCGATTCACACAAACGGTATGAATAAGTCACATGGGAAAATCGGGGCTTTATCCATCTGATAGTCGACTTATGACTTTTTTTTCTATAATGTGCACTGGAACGCCTCTCTAATGCAACCACAAAGAGGTCTACTGATTGGTGTTTAATGCAGGTGGTAGCTTAGTGCAGGACGAAAGTTATACAGAAAGCTCCCATGGGAGCTTTATATATCACGTTCGTCTTGCATGACGTAACCCCCAACTTTTAACCATTTACTCCATGGATATTCATGTAAGAAATAATGACATCGTGAATATTGATTATACTAATTCTGTAATGGCACATGAATTTTAGGCAACGCAGAAATTGTAGATAATGCCTTAAGCAAACAGAGCAGACCCTGATCAGACGGCTCCTATAGGAGCCGTCTGATCTGGGTCTACTCTGTTTGCTATGGCGTCAACCCTTTCCGTCATATAAGCGCCTTTTCGCGCATTTGCAAACAGTGTAGACCCAGATCAGACGGCTCCTATAGGAGCCGTCTGATCTGGGTCTACTCTGTGTGCTATGGCGTCAACCTTTTCCGTCATATAAACGCCTTTTCGCGCATTTGCAAACAGAGCAGACCCAGATCAGACATTATGTAGATCTGATTTTACAGTTTTTGACAAATTAAACAAGATGTGTTTGTGAAACACTATGCCCCCTCATATATTTGACCTCTGACCTTGACCTCTGACCTTGACCTTGACATGTCACCCCTCAAAATGTGCAGCCTCATGAGATACACAAGCATGCCAAATATCAAGTCTCTATCTCTACTGGTCCAAAAGTTATGGCCAATGTTAAAGTCGGCGATTTGACCCATATATTTGACCTCTGACCTTGAAGGATGACCTTAAAAATTCTAATCAACTGAGTCATCGATTTAGAGAGATTCTACAATATTTATGAAATACATGTACACAATCGTAAGTTTTCGAAGCAGACGACAATTTTGTAGAAAATGCGTAGGCGTATTTTCATTGATTTTGAAAAGAGTGGAAAGAAAAAGAATTGAAAAACGAAAGTTTGATCACCAACGAAACTGTTGGCAATGTGTGTACGTGACTGGAATTTTCAGAATGACACTCCCTGTGTCATCAGGGAAAGACAGATGATATTGTCGTCTGCAAGTTTATTTCAACTAACCGGCAAAATTCCTGACAACATTTGCAAACAGGTTGAGCCTAAGATTATGAAATAATATGGACCACAATCGTTTGACACATTGCTTTAACCCATTCTCTCATATTGACGTCTTTTGACGCCTCTGCAAAAGTCAACCGTTGAAATCATTGTGATAAATAGAGCATTTGCTCCTATAGGAGCAAATGCTCTATTTATCACAATGGTTTCAAACTACAAAATTCTAAAATTGTCCTATTCTCTAGTTAATTCTTTTCGGTAGATTTATTCAAAGAGGTTGTATCTAAAAATAGCCTATGAGGTAATGGGTTAAGAGTGACATAGTGTTTAACTCATTCTCACCTACTGACGCCTTTTTGCGTCTGTGTAAAACTCATTCTTAGAAACCATTGTGATAAATAGAGCATTTGCTCCTATAGGAGCAAATGCTCTATTTATCACAAAGGTTTCAAAACTACGCAATTCTAAAACTCTCCTTTTCTATATTTAATGCTCCTTTTCGGTAGATTAATTAAAAGAGGTTGGGTCTAAAAATAGTCTAGGGGGAAATGAATTAAGAAAAAAGAACTGACGGGAAGTCGTACAGTAAAAAAATAAATTTAAAACCCCTTTAATGCGACCAACTACAACTTGTCTAATGCTTGGTCATAAGGGTAGGTGGTGGCTTAATGCAGGAAAATGGTTATGCAGAAAGCTCCCACAGGCGCTGCGTTCTGCATTACTTATGCGCCAAAATCTTTTTTTTAAAGCCATCTAAAGTGGTCACTTTAGAAAGGTTTGACTGTACTTTGCTTACATATTGTGATGCATGTGAAAACGGTAACCCTTCTGTTCTCGGCGACTTGGCTCGCATTTTCAATCAGTTTGGATCCCAGATGAGACGCCGAGTAACTCGGCGTCTCATCAGGATCCAAGCTGTTTGATACTCGGTCAATAGTGTCTCAAAAAGCTGGAGAGAAATGGAAGTAGGCAGAAATGCTTCAGATTTAAATTTGAGCAGACATTGTTTTCCACAGCGGAGTAATGATTAACCTTTAGCCTGCTGAGCAAATTATTTTTACAGAATTATTCACTTACTACATTTTCAAATTTCAAGCTATAATCAATTTGTCTACCAAAATGCAATCAGGGTGTCAAACAGTCTGGATCCTGATGAGACGCCGAGTTACTCGGCGTCTCATCTGAATCCAAACTGTTTGCATAGGTATTCACTCATCCGTCCATAGCAGGCTAAAGGTTAATATAGAATTCGTTTTTGCATTTGACGTCATACATATCAAGACAATTTTGCAATAAATTGTGGATTAGTTAGTAACTCTACACGACCGTAAAACTTTATAGTCGAAACTAATAACAGTAAAACCTCTCTACAACGACCACTAAATTACACCAAGCATTTTGTGTTAAAGGCAGGTGGCTGCTTAAAGCAAGGTGAAAGTAAAACAGACCGCTCCTATAGGAGCGTTCTGTTTTACTTTCACCTTGCTTTAAGCAGTCACCTGCCCTAAATACCAAATAATTACCACAATTTAGTGGTCGTTATAGAGAGGTTTTACTTATAGTAAAACCTCGATAGTTTAATATATTGGTACAGAAGAAGTTAGGCACGTTTAGGCAATGTGGCTGCTTAATACAGGGTGGACGTCATGCAGAAGGCTATCATATGAACTTTCTGCACGACATTCACCCTGCATTAAGCTGCCACCTGTCTTAAAGATCAATAATGATACATGTGTGAGTATTCGAATAATCGAGTTTTTACTGCATGCAAATCGTTATCTCAATAAAATCAATGAGAAAGTTGGACAGTAATATTGGTTTATATGCGCTACATAAATGTCAACATCTGATGTAATTAACCATTTCCAATCCCGGATACGCATGCACTGTAATTCGCAAACAGTGTAGACCCAGATCAGAGGGCTCCTAGAGGAGCCCTCTGATCAGGGTTTGCATTGTTTGTCATTTAGAATTATCTAACAAGTTTAAGCGTTTCATACTGAGTGGACTCTATCGTTATACAATGATGGGCTAACCCACTCAGATTCACACTTTCATTCTGAGTGGACTCTATCGTTATACAATGATGGGCTAACCCACTCAGATTCACACTTTCATTCTGAGTGGACTCTATCGTTATACAATGATGGGCTAGCCCACTCAGGTTTACACTTTCATACTGAGTGGACTCTACATTTAAAACCTGACGGACTGTTCCATTCTGATAAGTCAGAATTGAAAGCATTAATGTTAATACATATATGTCTTCCGTTTGTCTTCAACAACAAATCATTTAGTTTGGATTCTAATTCGACGAACATAAACATCACGCTTCGCCGCTGACATGTAAAGAGTCACGACTTTGACTATTGCATAATCATAAATAACCCGTTGTTCCATAAATACGCATTTTAGTGCCTTGCAATCAAAATAAACCAAGATCAGACGGGAGTTTCTTTAATTGGGTATCGGTGTTTTGATGTAATGGCATATAGACACAATACAGTCGAACTTCGATATCCCGAATTCGGATAGTTCGAAACTCGGAAATACTAGATGTAAAAGTTCGGTCCTTTAAAAAAATACAATACAGATATGTTCTAAAATGTATCTCTATATACATGTATATATATCTAGAAACACAAGTGACATGTGACACCTTAATGTAAATCGAAAGTAATGCTGAACGCTCCTATAGAAGCATTCATTGTTACTTTAGACCTGCACTAAGCTGTGAACTAGAGAAATTGTTCAGATTAGAAATTGGATGACTCGAACCTCTGTTATCTCGAAGTAATTTATATGGTTCCTTGAAGTTCGAGATTTTCGAGGTCCAACTGTAGTTGAATCAGTTGTGTTTGGAAGGAAGTGTACATGCACTGTAGCAGACACGACCAGGAAAATCAATGTGCCAACTGCTCCATGCCTAGAGTGCTTGATTAGTGTGCTATATTTACACTAACCCTTTCAGTGCCAGCATTGTCGTTTGCTGGACACATTGTCGTTTGTTTCAAATTCAATCCTTTACTCCATGAATATTCATGTAAGAAATAATCATGAATATTAATTGTTATAATAGCACATAGACACAGGAAAGTTTGGCCGTAGCAAAAACTGTAGAATCATATTTATACTATTCATAATCATAAGCAAACACAGGAGACCCTGATCAGACAGATTCTACTCCTTTGTTTGCAAAAGGCATAGAAAGGCGTATTTATGGAGTAAAGGGTTAAGATTGCGCGTTTCGTCAATGTCTTTATATAAATCGACACATAAAGTGGAACCTCTCTTAAGCGACCATCAAAAAAGAGGTTAAATTATGGGTATGTAAGCCATGTGGTAGCTTAATACAGGTCAAAAGTAATGCAGAAAGCTCCCATTACTTTTGCCCTGTATTAAGCAACCACCTGCTTTTTAAGATGCTTGTGTCCAATTAATACACGGTCGCTTAAGACAGTCTCTACTGTAGTTTGAATGCTGATGAGACCCTGACTTACTGGACGGCTCATCTGGATCCGAACTTTTGCGTATGATATCACAGACCTGTCCTCATGGCAGTTAGGGGGCTAATCTTCTTTTTCTCCGGGAGATCATGTTTTCATCTATTTCTGTTTTTAAGTAACATTAAGCCTGCTATGGGCGGATGAGTGATAACCTATGCAAACATCTGGATCCAAACTGTGTGTAACTCGGCGTCTCATCTGGATCCAAACTGTTGGTAACACACTGGATTTTGATAGACAAACTGATTATAGATCGAATTTTGAAAATATAGTTGATGGAAAATTTGTGTAAAAATACTCTTCAAGCTAAAGGTAATATAATTCTAAAGAGTGGTCACAACGATTCTAGGACATTTGCCCCCAGGACATCCCCCCCCCGACATTTCCCCCCCCCCTTTGGGCACTGGGCGGACTTTTTCCCCCTACTGTTTTGGCGTGTGCGGACAATACCCCCCCCCCCCCCCCCCCAGTATTTCTGACGGGGCGGACGTTTGCCCCCTTAAAATTTTGCCCCTTACACATTACAAATAGTGTAGACACCGTGATATGTCATATATGATATGTCATGTATATGTCATGTTACTAACATAGTTTGTGTCATGGCCCATAATTCCCATGTCCATATGACATGGTAAAAATATATCTGATTGATAATACATTATGCCATTATTTCTTGAGAAAAAAAGGTTTAAGCAACCATTTGCTTTTAATCCATTCCCTCAGAGTCTGTTTCAGACTCAACCGCTTTGAACGAATCAACTGAAAAGGAGTATTTACCAGAACAAAATATAGAACTCCTATATGAGCCGTCTGATCAGGGTCTGCTCTGTTTGCTACTGGAATTTAATAGACCCTTTTCTTTACTTTACAAAATATCATTATACCTATTTTGTTCATGAATATTCAGTAGGTATTGGAATTTGAAATAAACATAGAACAGGGAAAGGGTTAAGTTAAAGGGTTTACAATGCGGTCCGCTTTCATGAATCACACTATACAGCGTATTTTCATTATTCATGGCACGGCATTTTACATGACCCAGCGTGCCAAGTGTCCTGTCTGGTTGTCATGTAGGTGCAAACATATGGATGTGGTAAGGAAACACAATTACAGACACTGCTTTGTTTTGGCGTGCCCCGTGCATGTTACAATATATACATGTGTAAAACACGACACAGTGCACTGTGGAGTGTCACCACCTTTATATGACATCGTTTGACCTCGTGATCTTAAAATCGACAAGTAAGAAGATAAGAAATGATTTAAACATAACACCTCTAGAAAACAGTATCATTTCGTAGCAGATACTTAGAGTAAAACCTAAAACAGGTATAATTCTGGGTGCTAGATGCAGGTGGTAGCTTAATGCAGGACAAAAGTAATGCAGAAAGCTCCTAGGAGCTTTCTGCATTATTTTTGTCCTGCATTAAGCAACCACCTGCTTATAAAGACATCCATGTTTATTCATTAAGTGGTCGCATTAGAGGGGTTCTACTTTTTTCGGTTCGAGAATATTTCTGTACAGTAAAACCTGCACATAGCGACAAGATATTAATTATTAAAACTGGGGGCTAATAAGGTCCTTATGCTGCTGCAAATAGAGTAGAACCAGATCAGAAGGCTACTACATTGTATAGGAGTCGTCTGATCAGGATCAGCTCTGTATTCTTATGGAAGTATGTACATGTAGAGGTATTTTACAGTGTCTGCCATGGTTAAAAACATGCACCGGAATTCATATATCATTATAAAAATACAGATACTTTTACAGAGGTCCAGATAAGATGCGTGAATTTAAATATTTTCAACAATAGTTCCTTTATTTCTCCACCAAACCCTTTACTTTTACCACTCTTTAGAATCGTCTCGAAGAAGACTCAGATAAGACGACTCAGATAAGACGACTCAGATAAGACGACTCCTGTCGGAGCCGTCTGATCAGGATATGATGTTTTTGCTTTTTGAATATTACACAGAAAACCCTGTCTTAAGCGACCATCAAAAAATAGGTCTACATATGATTTTGTAAGGCGGGTGGTAGCTTAATACAGGTCAAACGTAATGCAGAAAGCTTTCTGTATTAAGATCGCCCTGTATTAAGCAACCACCTACTATTTAAGATTTCTGTGTCCAATCAATATAAGGTCGCTTAAGACAGGTTCTACTGTAAATATGTTTCTACCCTTTCTCCCAATAACAAACTATCCTATGTTCATATGCCATTATAAAAATCAGCTAATTGATATCCAGTGTTATCATAATTCCATATGGACATGTAATATTGGCTTATCTCTTTTCCCATGAAAACAAGTTTTGACACCTTTGCAATCAGAGTAAAATCGGATCAGGCGGCTTCTGAAGGACGTGTTTTCACGCATTTGCAAACATATTAGACCCAGATCAGACGGCTCCTATAGGAGCCGTCTGATCAGGGTCTGCTCTGTTGCTAATATAATTTGATAGGTCGCTTTCTTTACTTTCTAAAATGGCTACAATGCTCCACCTGCCGTATTTTATTAGAACTATTTTGTCTATGAATATTCAGTAAATGTAGAACAGGGATATGGTTAAGAAATGATACACATCGTATTCTACACTATGTGCAGTGGTAAAAAAAACTTTCTGCATAATGCCATTATACATGTAGATATCTTAACTTATTGCTATCAATTTTGATATTATTTCTTACATGAATAGTCATGAGGGATAGGGTTAAGAGCGACAAATGGGTTTATATTTTGTGGTATTAACCCTCCTTATGCTAATTACACCTTGGCTCGCATTTACAAGCAGTTTGGATCCAGATGAGACGCCGAGTAACTCGGCGTCTCTTCAGGATCAAAGCTGTTTGACACTCGGTCAGCAGGTTATCAAAATTTTAACAGAATTCGGAAGTCGTCGAAAAGTTCAGCAAATCATGGATTGAGTAGACATCATTTTTTTTCAGCATGACAATGGACAGTAGAGTATACGCTGTGATAACATGGCCACACATCACGCAGTCAGCAGTGAATGGTTGTGTGATCAAAGGTCATGGCGACGTTTACCTGTGTTACATGTATACCAACTCAATCTAGCGTTACCTGATAAAGTAAAAAACCCTCTGAAACAATCATTTAAAAGAGGTATAATTCTGCGCCATCGTCGTTTACTCCATGTATATTCGTGTAATCAATAATGACATCTGGAATATTGATTGGAGTATTGTTTATAATGGCGATAGTAGAAACTGTAGGACCATATCTACATGTATATTATTTCACAAGCAAACAGAGCAGACCCTGATCAGATGGCTCCTATAGGAGCCATCTGATCTGGGTCTACTCTGTTTGCAAAGGCGTAGAAAGGCGTATTTATGGAGTAAAGGGTTACAGTCAGGTGTACCTGTAGCTTAATGCAGGACGACAGTTACGCAAACGTAATGTAATGCGTTAACCCTTTACTCCATAATTCTTTACGCCTTTTTGCAAACATCGTAGACCCAGATCAGTTAGCCCCTGTAGGAGCTGTCTGATCAGGATCTACATTTTGTGCACGTATGATCTATTAGCCCTGAATTTATCTTGGCTTTTATAGAAATAATTGCCAATATAATTTATACATATATACCAAGATACTATTTGAAATAATAAATATGGAAATAATATGGAATTTAACTCCTAAATATTCATGTTGTAAATGGTTAAGCAACGGTCATGTTTATTCATTAAGTGGTCACTTTAGAAGGATCGGCGCCTCATCAGATTCGGCAACATTTTTGTATTTAAGAGACAACAACCCATCCCCCTCCTCGATTAAAACCCCACAAAACACGTAGACAGCATGTATGCATGCATACATCACTTATACAGACAAAAATTGAAAGGTGATAGATTAAATGCTCACGAAAACCAGAGTGATTATCACTGATTCAATGTCTGTTTCATCAGTGACGGGGTTATGTGAGAGTGACGAGGATTTACACTGTTTGGCAATTGACGGTAATTGAGCTTTACTAAAGATCGTACGACGATTATAAACTGGAAGCAGTGATCATTTACGATAACTTCTGTTTTACAATGTAGCCTTAAAATTCTTACTGTGCGGGACATGAGTCACTAATGTCCCTTGCGAACAGTGTAGACCCAGATGAGAGGGTTCCTAGAGGAGTCTTCTCATCAGGGTATGTACTGTTTGTCATGTTACACCTTTCTTTGAAAAAACAATCCCTACTTATTACCATGGGAGCGTTCTGTTTTACTTTCACCTTGCTTTAAGTATAGCCACAAATCTACGCCCCCTCCAAAAAAACTTCTACGCCCCTCCCCCCTCTTATCTGAAATCCTGGATCCGCACCTGGATTACCTAAGCAAACGAGACACCGATCCAACTTGCTTCCTACTGCGACTTTGTTTCAAAAATAAAGAAAAGTCAAGAATGAAAATTGTAGCAGACGACAAAGTTTGCAGGCGACACAATTTAGCAGCAACAAAGTTAAAAAGCTATTAGACTAATCTCCTGCAAAATGCGACTGCAGTAATTTGTCTTGATGTCATTGATTTCCTACGTCTATTTAAGGCACATGCTTCTATTTTCAGTCATTGGCTAATGATTCGCCTAATTCACCACACTCAAATGGCACTTTGGCATATCAGGCAAATGCATCGTAATTCATAATTGACCGATATTTATCAATAAGCCAGAAAGTAATAAATTTAGCCTTTACTAAATTTAGCCATGAAAATATCGATCAACGTGATGGTGAAGTAAAACCACGTGCATCAATATCAGGAATGACCAATTGTGTTTAACAAGTACTCTGGTATTTGCAAGCAGTGTAGATCCAGATCAGAGGGCTCCTACAGGGGCTTTCTTATTAAGGTCTGCAATGCTTGTCATTGAAAACCCATCTTGCTGCTACTCATTAGAATCGCATCGGAGAGGCAAACAGCAGATCCTCGGAGAGGCAAACAGCAGACCCTCGGAGAGGCGTCAGAACGTATCTTATCTGCAGTCATGTTAGCTTAATGTCAGAAATAACTGTGTCAAAAGTCGCAATCATAACTTGTTCTTTGGCATGCTGATCAACTGCCGACTGCCATAAATAGCATCTGTATTAGCTATCAACGAATTTCTCATCTCATTTGTTTTAATCCTTTTCCCTCATATAAACGTTTTTACGCCATTGCAAACAGAATAGACCCTTTTCAGACAGCTTCTATAGGTGCTGTCTGATCAGTGTCTGCTCTTTTTGCCCATGGTAGAATATTGATCTGATTTTATACCTGCCTGAGCAAAAAATGCCACGTGTCTATATGGTGAAGGGCCAATAAAGGTTAAAGAAAAAGGGAACTTGTTCTGGTGCGTCTATCAGCACTAGACAAAACTATGTGGAGTTTAACCCTTTCCCTGTTCTATGTTTATTTAAAATGTCGATACCTACTGAATATTCATGGAAAATTAGTTACAACGAAATATGGAAAGTGTAAAAATTGGAGCCATTTTAGCAACCAAAGAAACAGATCTTTCGTATTCAATTATCAAACAGAGCAGACGGTCTGGGTCTATTTTGTTTGCAAATACATGTATACATGAAAATACCTATAAAAGCGAATTACATGTGGACTTTAACCGAACAGCATGTTGATTTTAACCGAACAGCATATAGACTTCAATCGAACAAAGGAACAAAGCAAACATATGAATTATCCCCAATAGTTGAGTCCTGAGCTTTATCTCTAGGTTTTATGGATATTGACCATGTCTGTTAATACCAACCGAGTTATGATAGAGACTGCAGTAAAACCTGTCCTTAGCGGTCATTCATTTATTGAACATAATGATAGTAGTCTTTCAAAAGCAGATGGTTGCTTAATGCAGGTCAAACGCATTACAGAAAGCTCCTGTAGGAGCTTTCTGCATTTCTTATGACATGCATTAAGCTACCACCTGCCTTACAGACTCATTATTAGACCTCTTTTTGATGACCGCTTAAGACAGGTTCTATTGTACAGTAAACCTCTCTATAACAACCGCTAAATTACATTACGTATTTTGTGTTAAAGGCAGGTGGCTGCTTAAAGCAAGGTGAAAGTAAAACAGAACTTCCACCTTGCTTTAAGCAGATACCTGCCCTAAACACAATTTAGTGGCCGTTATAGGGAGGTTTTATTGTACATGTTTACATGTGCCAATTCGATCAAGCTTTTTGAGAGACTATAGACCAAGTGTCAAACAGCTTGGATCCTGATAAGACATATTTTAGGGTTTCATCTGGAACCTAGTTGTTTGTAATTGCCAGTCAGGTCGCGAATCCCTGGATCAAGGTTTACTCTTTCCCTCATATAGACGCTTTTTCGCGCATTTGCAAACAGAGTAGACCTATATCAGACGTGTCCCATAGGAGCCGTCTGATCAGGGTCTGCTCCGTTTGCTTAAGGGACCATATGGCTATGATTCTACAAATTCTGCCTGAGCCCCAAAAAATATTGTTGATATGCCATGATAAATATTAATCTAATTAAGATTTACGGTGTCGTTCTTTCTTATATGAAAATTAAACTGGAAAATGATTATCTCTTTGCATATCATTATAGAAAAACATGTAGAATTATAGCAGACGACAATGCTTTGCAGACGACATTGTAAAGTGTTGGTTCCTGATGTGACGCCGATTTTACTCAGCGTTTGATCTGGATCTAAACAGTTGGCTTAGGTTATCAACGTATCACGAAACCATCGCTAACGTGTTCATATCCCAATTTGGGAACGGAGAAACAGTGCAGAAGCAGCAGAATTTGCGTCATATTTCCCAAGCAAACGCCCGTCAGAGTTATATATAGGATAAAGGCGCGAATTCAGATAGTAAAATCGTTGCTTCTCCATCAAACCCTATGTTGTGACCACTCCTTAGAATCGTCTCGAAGAGACGATTCTAAGGAGTGGTCACAGCATAAGGTTTGATGGAGAAATAAAGGAGATATTCTTGATAATGATTTAACTAAATCATATTGTCTTTTCCTCTGCGTCAAATGTTATGAAATGAATATTAGAATTGCTCAAAATACTCTTTTGCGCAAGTTCATTTTATTATATGGGTGATATGGGTAGAGGTAATTTAGTATTTGTACCTCGTCATATTTCGTCAATTCCGATAAAATTACTGATGAACTGATAAAAGTTTATGTCGGCAACCCTTTTTTTTATAATTTAAAAAGCTGTCAAAATAGTATGAGGCAGTTAGATGAAAGTCAATAAACGACAAAAAACACGATTGTTTATTAATGATATTAACCCTGGACTCGTACGCACTGTCATTTGCAAACAGTGTTGACCCAGCCCCTATAGGAGCCCTCTGATCAGGATCTGCATCGTTTGTCATTCAAAATCCTCCTACAAGTTTGAGCATTTCGTACTAAATAGTTTCTATAGTTAAAGAATGCTGGGCTTTACCACTTTGATGGTCCAGGCGTGAAAGGGTTAAAATGCACTTTGGTCTAACAAAAGTACATATTGTTGGACTATAACATGTCGTCAGCGTAAGCTTTTATAGTATAATTTATTTTCTTTCAGTTCATTTCAAAGTATCAACCAAAGAGTCGTACAGCATGGATCACGACGACTTATCTGGATCCTAACAGCTTGCAAAAGCAATCACACGATCGATCATCCCTTTAGCCCATGAATATTCATTTAAGGAATAATGACATAATCAATATTAATTTGTTTATTTTTTATAACGGCACGTGAACACAGGAAATATTGACAATGGCAGAAACTGTAGAATCACATCTATATTATTTGATGAGCAAACAGAGCAGATCCAGATCAGACGGCTCCTATAAGAGCCGTCTGATCTGGATCTACTCTGTTCCGTTTGCAAAGAAGTAGAAAGGAGTATTTACGCAGTAAAGGGTTGTACCGTGGTAAAAATACCATAAATGTTCTTCTAAGTATTCAGACACTCAATCTCCCCCACACCAGTACCCCCTTAATAATTCAATTTGAAACCATCTTGATAACTTTAGATTAAGACTGACATACAGTAAAACCTCTCTATAACGGCCACTAAATTACATCAAGTATTTTATGTTAAAGGCAGGTGGCTGCATAAAGCAAGGTGAAAATAAAACAGAACGCTCCTATAGGAGCGTTCTGTTTTACTTTCACAGCTTTATGCAGCCACCTGCCCTAAATACCAACTAATTGACATAATTTAGTGACCGTTATAGAGAGGTTTTACTGACATAGTAGCAAAACCAGCTCCTTCAGGAGCAGTTTGATCTGGGTCTGCACTAATTGCCTAAGTTCATATGTCTGAATACTTTAGAATAAGTACGATATGGTAACTCCCCCCCCCCCCCCACTCCGCCTAAACCGTATGTCAAAACTAGTACCAGTGTCGGTATTTCAGACCGGTGACAGTTTAATGTAGGTTTAAAGTCACACAGCAAGCTCCCAAAGGTCCTTTCGATATCTCGATATCTCAGAAATCAAAGGACCATACGAATTACTTCGAGATAGCAGAGGTTCTAGTCATCCGATTTCTAATCAGAACAATTTCTCAAGTTCACAGCTTAATGATGAAAGCTCATGCAGCAATATATAACTATTATATTATATTATATTACTATTATATCCTATATTGACACGTAGAACTCGTTTGATTTGTGAGTATATGACCCAGCTGAGCCCAAACTTTTACAGGTGCAACACGTCAAATAACCGGAACCTTAACACTTACCGCGTTGTAAAAACAAAATATTTGCTCAAATTTGAATATGGTGTGCGTGATTGACTACTTCGAATTCGATCAAGCTTCTGAGAAGCTATTAAACGTGTGTAAAACAGATTGGATCCTGATGAGACGCCGAGTTACTCGACGTCTCATCTGGATCCAAGCTGTTTGCAAATGGGAACCAAGTCACGGAATAAGGATTAATTTCGCAACACATCATTAAACATTTAGACATTTGGAAACAAGTAGAGCAAATCCTCTTTTAAACGATCATAACTATTTCTAGTAAGCAAACAGTGGTAATACAATGGTAAAAGACAAACACTGATTGAAGTACTGCACCATTTATTACTTAATATTTTATTGATTCAAGCATATATATATCGTAGTTATACATGATTAGACCCACGAATCCTCGAGAAAACAGCATATATGACTTTTATCCTTCTCCTGTACCTGGTAAATATTCACGTAAGATAATATTATCAATATTTATTAGCTGAATTCTTATGCTGGTATATACATGTATATACATACATGATAGTTTGACCATGTGAGGAACTGTAGACAGATCATTAATATGCCACAACCAAGCATGACAACCATTGATCAACCCGCCTCCGCAGGGTCTGATCTGAGTACTGTGTTTGTAAAGGCGCCAACAGATACATCTGGTATACATGTAGGATTAAGGACACGTGGTAGCTTAATGCAGGATTTAAGTAATACAGAAAACTCCTATTGGCACTTTCTGCTTAAACTTCTTCCTGCGTAAGCAGTTATCTGCTTTTAAGCCCATTACTCAAACAATACGCTTTTCTATGCCTTTGCAAACAGAGTAGGGCCAGATCAGACGGCTTCAATAGGAGCCGTCAGATCAGAATATGCCATGTTTGCTTATGACTTAATATAGATATCATTCTACAGTTTCTTCTCTGTTTGCTTGTGAAATTATATAGATGTTATTCTGAAGTTTCTGCGATGGCCGAATAATAAAACTTAATCCTTCGCTTGCTATGCACGTCAATATACCTACCTGTAAATAGTGAAGACCCAGATGAGACAGCTCCTGCAGGAGCTGTCTCATCAGGGTCTGCACTATTTACAAGTTGATTGTGCAACCAGTGCACTCCGCAGCAGCCATTGCACAGCGAAATACTTGTACACAGTGAAGATATATGTAATTATACAACAGGGCATGGGTAAAGAAGGAGAAATGTATTTTAAAATTCAGCAAGCGAAGGGTTAATACAATAATCATTTATGATGTCATTATTTCTTACATGAATATCCATGGAGTAAAGGGTAAAAAACAATGTTTATCCATGCATTAAGTAGTTGCTATAGAAAACAATTTTTGAAACAATGCCTAAAGCTTCAGTTTTTCATGTACATTTTTCTTCCATTTGTTTACATAACACTTTCCTAAAGTAAGAAATAATGACATCATGAATATTTAATAGTTGGATTTTCATAAGGGCATATGAACACAGGATGTTTTAGTTCAGACAGAAACTGTAGAATCAGATATATATTATACAAGAATGAAATAACCAGACCAGACGTCTCCTATAGGAGCCGCCTGATCAGAGTCTGCTCTGTTTGCAAAGGCGTGAAAGGGCGTTTATCCCTTTCCCTGTTCTATGTTTATTCCAAATTTCAATACCTACTGAATATTCATGGAGAAAATAGTTATAATGAAATATGGAAGGTGGAACATTGTAGCCATTTTAGAAAGAAAAGAAACAGATTATCAAATTCCACTAGCAAACAGAGTAGACCCTGATCAGATGGCTCCTCTAGGAGCCATCTGATCTGGGTCTACTCTGTTTGCAAATGCGTGAAAACACGTTTATATGATGGAAAGGGTTAAATGAAGAAAAGGAGATACACTAAAATAAGGAGTCATCAACTGTGTTGATCCTAATCAGACGCATTTTAACTCATCGGCTCATTTAATTCCAAACTCACTGCAAAGGTTATCGGAGGTCGCGAACATTTTGAAAGAGTTAGGCCATCTTAAAGAAATATGTCTGTTTTCGGTGACGCTACCAACAATGGTAAGTCGAATATGGTTTCATTTGGAAATGCCCTATAATATCTTCCCTTAAGGACATTTTCGCCACACCACAAGTGTAAGAAAAATGGTAAATTTGGAGCAATCTTACTTTTTTATATATAGAAATGTGAATAAAAGTGAACTGACCGACTTTATGGGAGTAGGCCGGGTCACTGTAAACACTCAGTTTTTTCACGATAGCCTTAACAGAAGTTTACATAGGGTCAACTCAGGTGACAGAAGATAGCCTTCCAAATGTGTCTGCTCACAAATGTCCTCTGCTTACATTCTAAACTTCCAATATACTTCATCATTAACCTTTCACGAGTAACTAATTTCTTTACAGTTCGTAGACCCAGATGAGAGGGCTCATCTTGAGGGGCTCTCTCATCCGGGTATGCACTGCTTGTCATGTTACACTTATCGTACGAAAATATCCCCCAATATTCACTATTTTGGAAAAGTTCATTTGAAAAAGCATTGGAATGATTAAGAAATTAAAAACCATTAATAAGGAAAGACAATACCCTGGTCAAATGCATGATAATTCGTGGAGATCTATAGATCCATAGACTTTAGTTAAGACAAGAGTGTTCGAAGGAACACATGTGTCACCTGCTCGAAGCTGACACAAAATACTGTTAATATGCTGGAGTGAAATCAGAACAAAGGGGAATAACTAAAAAAGCATTGCATGCATAGTGATGGAACTTAGTTACACAAATGGTCCTCTATGAGAGGAAGACACATGTGAAATTTGAAAGCTCTATAATGATTAGTTTAGAAATGACAGCCAAAAATAGAAAGTGTGAACAAAGGGGAATAACTCAAAAAGTATTGCATTCAGAGTAATGGATCTTAGTTTTATCAATGAACCTCAATTTGAGGAAGACACGTGTGGAATTTGAAAGCTCTATAATGATCAGTTTAGAAATGACAGTCAAAACAGGAAGTGTGACGGACAGACAGACAGGAAGACAGACAGACAGACGGACAGCCATACGACGGAAAAGTGATCCTTTAGTGACACACTGCCTCTCGGAAGGTGACACAAAAACGATGGTAAATATATTTTCGTTATACAACATTTCAGTCGGTGAACCAGTTTTTTTTTCATCTTTATTTGCAATGGGAATTGTTTTATCCCCAACCGCGCGAAAACGTTTAACAAGTTAAATATATAATTCAATAATACACCAGAGTTGCAGACAAGAACTGTATTTAGAAAATCAATGACAAATGTTTTGATATTTCCCCGCCAAACCCAAGGGTTTGGCGTAGAAATTAAAGATTTGATATATCAGTACGAATCATTTCTCTAGACCTGTATATATTTACTAAATTGATATAAATTGCAAAATGGTGCACAATTTATAGAAAAGGGAGCTACAATAGCGTTAAACTGCTTCGCTGCCAGTGTCGCATCTGTGATTACCCTATGCAAACAGTTTGGATCCAGATGAGACGCCGAGTAACTTGGCTTCTCATCAGGATCCAAACTGTTTGTTACCGTGACTGTTTCTTGAAACAAAATGAAGAAAAATAAAAAATAAATGAAAATTGTAGTAGACGACAAAGTTTGCAGATGAAACCATCTATGCAAATAGCTTATTCAAGAAACTAGTTTGTTTGCTGTGCCCCCTCCTCATAAAAAATGGACGGGTTCCAAAGTAAAGACTGGACGAGTTTTTCTTAAATAATATAGGGACTAATGGGTTAAACAGTAGCGAAAAGAGTTGCGCGTACACAACTGTTAGAACAGCCTGATGGAATTACATACAGCAAACCCTCGTTAATCTGAACAGTCAAGTAAGAATCATTATCGTTCTTTACCTAATAAATATTCATGTTGATGATGATGACCATATGCATATTGATTAGCTGAATTCTTATAATATGGCATTTTGAACAAATGAATTGTTCAACTTGACAGAAACTGTGTATTCAGATCTATATTATTTCATAAGCAAACATAGCAGACCCTGTTCACACGGATCCTACAGGAGTCATCTGGTATGGGTATACTCTGTTTGCAAAGGCTTCAAAATGCGTCTATATCAAGTAAAGAATTTAAACAGGTTAGGCATAACCATTTCCTCCATAAATACGCCTTTCTACGCCTCTGTAATAACCACTTCTTGAAACCATTGTGATAAATAGAGCATTTGCTCTTATAGGAGCAAATGCTCTATTTATCACAATGGTTTCAAACTACAAAATTCTAAAATTTTACTTTTCTTTAGTAAATACTCCTTTTGGGTAGATTCATTCAAAGAGGTTGGGTCTAAGAATAGCCTATTGAGGAAAGGGATAATGCAGGCTAAAAGTCATGCAGAAAGCTCCTCTGGGAGTTTTCTGCGTGCCGTTCACTACACATTTAACACTTTCAGTGCGGGAAAAGAGTGACTACTGTCCTTTACAAACAGTGCAGATGAGGCAACTCATCAGGGTCTACACTGTTTGTCATGTTACACTTTTCTTTAAAAAAAATCCCGGAATATTCACGGTACGCTTGACCTTTTTGAATTTTGGAAGTATGGCTATTGCAACCACATACATGTATTTTTTACCGTAGGAGTCTGTAAGAGCAGGCGGTTGCTTAATGCAGGGTAAAAGTAATGCAGAAAGCTTTCTGCATTACTTTTGTCCTACATTAAGCTACAACCTTTTGTTTTTAAAATCCAGATTAAAACTTGTTTTGAGTGGTCGTATTAGCGAGACTCTATTGTAATGCATCTTCACTAAAAGTTCGTTTTCCTGTAAGTAGACAACGCATCACTCCTTTGCAAGTGACATTTGTTGGACAGCTTCCTTATTGTTGTCCTTATTCAACTATATGTACTCGCAGCAAGTTCTAACAAGTCCAAAACATACAAGTTAGACATGGTTGTCGCTCACGGTGGCCTTGCACATTGTTTCTTAATCAGTCTATCTATTTTGTCTGTATCCCAATTTATCTGACTAAATGTCTGTGCACTGCCTGTCTGTCTGTCCTGTCCTGTCTGTCTATCCGTCTGTCTATATGTCTGTCTACCTGTATGTCTGCTGAATATGCGTGTGTCTTTCTGTCTGCCTGTCTCCTCTCTGTCTCTGTGTGCGTGTGTGTGTGTGTGTGTCTCTCTCTCCCTCTCTGTGTCTCTCTCTGCCTATATTTCTGTCTTTTCTGTTTGCCTGTTGGATTCTCTCTGTCTCTCTCTGTGTCTCTCTCCCTGTCTCTCTGTGTCTTTCTATGTGTGTGTGTCTCTCTCTCTTTATCTTTCTCTCTGTCTCTCCCTTCCCTTTTCTCTACCTACTTAATGCAAACACAAAACTTTTAAAGCGAACATCATATTTCAGTCAATGATATTTGTGTCTTGATCTAGTCGTGGTTCTGTTGAAGGACGGAGGACGTCAATATTTCCCAATATTCAGCCCATGTACAATGTGCTAGTCAATACGATTGCGTCATTGCTGCATTGTGTTTGAACATAGAATTAACCCACCTTACATGTACAGTAAAACCCCTCTAAACCGAACGAACAAATTAGTATGGAAGACAGGTGACAGTTTAATGCAATGTGAAAGTCATGCAGAAAGCTCCTTTGAGAACTGTCTGCATGCCTTCCATCCTGCATTAAGCGACCACCTGTCTAAAACACCTAAATTATTCTTGCTAAAATCCCGGTTTAGAAGGGTTTTAATGTTCAATTGTAAATGTTTTAATCCTTATAATGCTACCAAAACCAATGTCAGCTTAAACTTCCATTGAAATCACGCAGAGCTCCAGATAAGATGCGTAAATTAAATCATTTTCAGGAATAACTTCTTTATTTCTCGACCAAACCCTATACTGTGACCATTCTTTAGAATCGTCTCTTCGAGACGATTCTAAAGAGTGGTCACAGTATAGGGTTTGGTCGAGAAATAACGATTTTAGTATTTGGGTACGCACCATTATCTGTAGCTCTTTTCATGTTAAAACATTTGAGAAACCATTAGCAGAGTGGCGAACAACCTGGATCCTAAGACACAGACTTGATAGGCGTCTCATCTGGCTCCAAGCTCTTGGCTTATGCTAGTGAAGACGCGAACTTAATGAGAAGAGATAATAATTTCGCTGCCAAATAGTAATAGTGTTGTCTACGTAAAGAAATACTGTCGTTTTCATTTCTTACAATATAACTTATTAAACTCATAATTACAGCGTCTAACAGTTACATTTGGCGTCTCAATCGAAAGCTAAACTATTTTAACCCATTTGCTCCCAGTGGATTCTTCCATGCTTACATATTGGATTAGTCCATTTTTTTTTTATCTAAGGGATGCCTGCAAATTTCAATTTCGTTTTGTTTTATATTGAAATTCCTATCAGCAAACAGTGATCAGACGTCGCATTATGCGGCGTCTGGTCAGATTCTACCCTGTTTGCCTAAGTCCCATATATGGGATCGTGGGCGCAAATGGGTTAAACCTGGTCACAGAAACCAATCCTTTACATGTAAGAGACACCTTTGCAAACAAAATAGACCCAGATTAGACGACTCCTCAATGGCCAGTCTGATCAGAGTCTGATCTGTTTGGCTATAGAATACTATATAGGATTTTACAGTTTCTGCAATGACCAAACACCCCGTCTTAATATGCCATTATAAAAATCTGGCCAATAAATATGCATCGTTTTATTATTTCTTACATGAATCTTTATCAGTTATGGCGAAATTTAAAGAAAGAAACATCCACACACCTGGACGACTGCCCATATCAGACTAATTTTGGGGCGAGTTTAAATGACAGATAAATTTCAGATAGTTATGGTTTAATATTAGATATCTGAAAGAAGAAAGACAAATAGTAACCATTGGCATGCTATTGGTGTACATGTCTGTATTTGCAAATAGTGTAGACCCATATGAGACAGCTCCCAGGGGAGCTCCCAGAGGGGCTGTCTCATATGGGTCTGTAACTATTTGCCGTTATATTTCAGCGGCTACAACTGATCCAACTTTAAAATAATTTAGTTAATTATTTTAGCAGTGAGTGGATTCACGTTTGAATATGTAGCATTAGAAGGGTTAAAACGATCGACTGGGCAAACTACTGACACGGTCTGGCGCTGAGGATGGGTTACAAGTGTTAAATATTTGAATGTACAGACGGACAAAAGGCCGAGGCCTGTAGACAAAATAATTAGACAATTAACTCGTTTCTTGATGTAGGAATCAATGACATCATAATATAAAATAAAAATGGACGAATTTCTCTAATATACGAATACAGTATAACCTCGAACTCGGATAACTCGAACTCCGAGATAACTCGAACTAAAAGTTCAGTCCGTCCAAAACTTATAATAAAGAATTGCTCTAAAATGTATTAATACGCATATCTAGAAACATGTGCGACAGCTTAATGCAGGTGTAAAGAAATGCTGAAAGCTCCTACAGGAGCTTTCAGAATTACTTTACATCTGCATTAAGAAATTATCTAGATCAGAAATCGGACAACTCGAACTTCTGTTATCTCGAAATAAATTGTGTGGCCCCTTATAGTTCGCGATATCGAAGTTCAACTATATTTCTCATATGATTTTTTATAATGCAATAATTATGAACACGGGGATTGTGGGCTATGACAGAAAAATATATAATCTCAGATCTATATTGTTTCTTAACCCTTTCCTTCATGTTACCGCTTTTCCACACCTTTGCAAACAGAGTAGACCCAGATCAGATGGCTCCTGTAGGAGTTGTCTGATCAGGGTCTGCTCTGTTTGCTTATGACCTTATATAGATCCGACCATTCAGTATGTGTCAACAATTTCCTTTTAGTGTTTACCTTATAAATATAAGTTAATAAATATTCGTGAAGAGGTGAATTCATGTAAACATGTTCAACAGATCATGGTTGAGTAAACAGATCAGATCCTGATTGGATGGTTCCTATAGGAACCGTTTGATCTGGGTCTTCTCTGTTTCCAAAAGCATCTACAGGCGTCTCTGTCGGGTAAAAGATTTGATAGTGTTACTGTTAAAATGTTTTGTTAACACGGGTTAAGCCTGACTTGGATGACATTTGCAAACAGCTTTGATCCAGATCAGGCACCAAGCTAACTGGGTGCATCACCAGGGTCAATGGTGTTTGCCACTTGGTCAATAGTTTCTCAAAATATAAACAAATCAGAAGTTTGTACAATAAGTGCAACAGCCGAATGGTTTAGCAGACATATCCCTCACAGCACGACAAAGGTGTAACCATTTACTCCATAAATACGCCTTTCTACGCCTTCGTAAACAGAGTAGACCCAGGGTCTGCTCTGTTTGCTCATGATATAATATAGCTCTGATTCTAGTTTCTGCATGTGCAAAAATGTATTGTGTTCATATGCCAATGTACAAATTAATTTCATTAATATTCACGGTTTCATCATTTCTTACATGAATATTCATGAAGTAAAGGGTTTAAAGAAGAAAAAAAGTTTCATTACCTTAGCAGTTCCTGGGAGTCTGCTCTTCAGTTGGTTACTCAGTTGCTCCACCTCATTCAGGCTGAGAACTTTGTATATCATGCCTTTGAAGAGCTTACGTTCGTCTACGTAACCTTCTGTTCTGTTCTGTTATGGTTTGGTGCACTGCTATAGTCCGATATTAGTTTCGTTTTGTCACGTTGCCGCGGTAACTCAGCAGCCGATTCTGCTTCTAGTGCTACACAAACTGACGAGATTCAATAACAAGCTTTTAACAATAAAACAATCTAGAAGTAATGAGATCGTTAGCCAACATGAACACACGTCCGGGTTCGATAAAAACCATACACTATTTCTAATGTTAAACTGATACCATGCGACGTTTACGTGATCTATAAATAACTTACCTGCTGTCATTATTACTTCAGGTAAACGATCACGATACTATAGAGTGTGCTGGAGTAAAAAACCACGCGATCTGATTGGTCGAGGGTTTATTTACTATATATGGAACAGTCGACAAGAGAAATAGAAGTAAAATTGCCTTAAGCGACAATCTTTCATAAATTTCAACCGCTGTGTTTTAAATTTGTGAAGTATGTGGATAATGCATCTCTGTCTTTTAACACGCAAATAGGCCAACTTTAAAGATACACACCAGTTCATATCTTGGGTAGATTTGTTTTGCTTAATCACATGATTTTCCATTTACCTACAAAAACATGAACCCGTTCGCCATATTTGGTGCGACTGGTTCCACGTGTGAAGTCATATATGAATGGAGAAAATCGGTCAGACTTACAACACCGTGTACAACTGGTCAGGTTGCTCAATATTGGTTGTGCTCTTACATCTACTTATGCTTGAAAACAGAGATGGATCTTAAGAATATCTGTTGATGATGTTTATAAAACGCACACTTTTTTAGAACATTGGTTCATGGTAGCCACCCGTACGCACAATGCTCAAAATTATTGAGAAACATATAATACATTTTTTTTGTGTGTGTGTCGTATCCAAATAAAATATTGTAAAGGATTTATATATCTTTGG